>ML096491.1:0-53989 GCA_003697995.1 Taxidea taxus jeffersonii | reverse complement strand
ATTCATGGGGAGAAAGCCATGAATTCCATGCTTTGCTTTCTACTCCTCTGGAATTCCGCTGTTCTCCCCAGTAAGTGAACTTGATTGTGGCTGGATTTCTTGCTGATCTTCTCAGGGTGGGGCCTGTTATAATGGTTCTCAAGTGTCTTTGCCCAAGGCAGAATTGCACTGCCTTTACCAGGGGCCAGGCTAAGTAATCTGCTCCTGTTCACTTTGGGGAGCTTTTGTTCCCTGAACACTTTCTGTAGAGTTCCAGAGGATGGGAATGAAAATGGCAGCCTCCCAATCCCTGGCCCTGAGGAGCGGAGAGCTAGGGGCCCCACTCCTCAGTGCACCCTCGGAGAAAAGCGCTCAATCACCCCCATCTCCCTGGCCTCTGGCTGCGCTCCAAGCTCACCCAGCCTGTGATCAAGCATCTATGTCTCTGGCACAGAGCCCCACCTGGAGTCTCCAAACCCTGCAGATCCCTGAGCTCTTCCAGGGGCATCTCCCTGGGCCTTTTCGGGTCCCTGCTCACAGAGCAGGGACCTGTGCCATGGATCACGTAAGATAACCCTGACTTGAGAGCTCGCTCCTTGGCTCTGTCTCTGTAGCCAGCTTCCCCGCTCTAATACCTGTGAGCTCTGCAACACTTAGACACCCCCGATCCTTCTGTGACCCTGCGGGACCTGAGACCACACTGTCCTCACGTGGGCTTCGCCCCAGTTTAGCCTCTGGAGCGACGTCCCTCAGTGGAGCAGACTTTAAAATGTTCTGATTTTGTGCTCCGTTGCTCCGCCGCATGCCGGGAGCCAGCCCCTCCCCCCACAGTCCATCTTCCCATCACTTTGAATTCCCTTCTCCACCGGTCCCACCTTTCAGAAAGTGGTCGATTTTCTGTTTCTAGAATTGCTGTTCTCTTCGATCTCCTGTTCGATTTGTAGGTGTTCAGAATGGTTTGATAAGCTATCTAGTTGATCTCCTACCTGATGTCGTCTCAGCCGGCTACTTCTCTGCCATCTTGACTCCTTCCCCCATAAAACTATCTAGTTGAGGAACCCCACACGGTGTCTATTCTGATATACCATGTTCTTTTACAACAACCAGTCGTGATTCTATGTTTGCCATGGCGGTAACATGTATGGACTCCTATGTTGAGGTATTTTTCTTTTAGATGTTTTCTAAATATTTCCTGGTAATCTAATGAGGTGACACCAAGAGTTAGTAATCACAGATTCAGAGACAATCTGTTACAAACAACTTTAACTCACACCACCCTCTCCACTTGGACATCTTAAAGGGTCCTTGAATTTTACGTATCTAAACCTGAGCTCTTGATTTCTACATGGCTGCCCCCCTTTAAAAAAAAGCCCTCCCCAGGTATCTCAGCTCAGTTAAATGGTGCCACCAATTTGCTCAGAAAAATGTCAGGAGTCATTCTTTCTTTTCCTCCTCTTGAATTCTCTACTTTCAATCAGTTAGCAAGGCCTATTATTTATACCTCCAAAATAAGCCTCCAGCTCATTTATTTATCACTACACCCTCAAATGTCACCCAAGTACAAGGTACTACCCACTCTTCCTTGGACTGCTGAAATATCCTCCTATTCATCTACTCTAGCTTATCTACAGCTCCCCTCCACACAGCAGCCAACATAATTTTCTAAAATTACCAGTTATGTCATATGACTGCTGTGCCCAAAACCTTTCAAGATCTTTTCATTGTACTTCATATGAAATCTAAACTCTTAGCTTATCTTACAAGGTGTACCATGAATCACTCTTCTTCTCAGTCGTTACACTCAAGCCACATTAGCCTGCTTTCAGTTTCTCACAAATGCCATGTTCTTCCCCACTTAAGGGTCTTTCCACTAGCTATTCTCTCTGCCTGGAACACTCTTCCTTCTCTTCTCATGGAAAGCTTTTTTTCATCCTTCAGAACTCAACTTAAATATTACTTCTTAGAAGAGTACTTGCCTGACCACTCAATTTAAAGCAGATCTTCTCTATTATCTCCTTTCCCAGCACGCTGTTTTTTTCTTCATAGCTCTTATCACAATTTATAGTTGTCATCTTTATATCACAATTTTACCACAATTTATAGTTCTTTCCCACTAAACAATAATAATCTACATGAAGACAGGGACCTTATTTGTAATTCTTCACTATAATAACTTAAGTACCTAGCATAGTGCCTGGCACATAGTAGACACTCAACCAGTAATTATTAAATATGGCTATAAATGCTTTTGAATTAAAAACAAGTCACTTATTACTGCCTATTCTGTGCCAGGCACTTTACTAGGCTCTTTATGTACATTTCTGATTTAATTCTTATCATAATCCCATGAAGTAGGTATTATCCACATTTTATATTGAGAACACTGAAATTTATAACCAGGGTTATGAGTTCATGGGTGTACAATCTGTGCATGGGTCTCCTGCTCAGAAGGAGCCATTGGTGTATTGTTCTGCTGTTGCTATCTTGAAATTCTGAATACTTTTGAATAAGCGGTCCTGCCTTTTCATTTTGCACCACAGCCCACCAATTATGTAGCCAGTCCTGCTTATTGCATTAGATAATTTGTCCAAGGTTTAACAGCTAGTAAATGGTAGAGACTAAATTAAGATTCAGGTTTGTCTAAAGCCATGGTCTATATGCTTAAATACCATACTACATAGCTTTTTACTTTCTACAACTAGAAAAAATAATCCAAGGAGTCAGCTATCAAGTTCAAACTTCTGTTAAGTAAATGTCTAAACTAGCATTTCCCAAATAACTGTTCCTTGGAACACTATTTTGCAAGATATCAATAAGAGAGCCATGGAAAAGGTGTCCAGTGGTCAAATAAGTTAAGGGGAATGCATATTAGCATGTGAAAGGATCTGAAATGGCCTACAGTAAAGAAGGAAAAAAAGGCTGTTTAACTTGGTTTAATCCGGCATTTTCTGGTCTTAAATGACTACAGAACCCTTTCCTAAGAGCAAAGTTATTATCTCGCGGAAAACAGTGCTCTGTAGAACTGCTTGGGGAATGCTAATCCAGGTAAGTGCTGGCAAAATTCCTCCATAAAATTCTGTAAATAGTTTAGGCTTTTGGGTCTCTGCTGCAGTTATTCAACTCTGCCATCTTAGCTTGAAGGTAGCCATAGACAATATGTAAATAAGTGGGCATAGCTGGTTCTAGTAAAACTTTATTTATAAAAATGGCCCCTGGCTTGATTTGGCCCACTGGCTGTAACTTGTTGGCCTCAATGTAGATCACTCCAGAAGCAGACAGGTCTGTTCTAGCCATAAAGCTCTGGACATATGGTGCCTGACCACCATCAATGGTCCTGCTAGTATATGATATAAAAGTCCTATTTGTTATGAAAGCTTGGGACTTCATAGATTATTACCAAAAAAGAAATCAATGGTTGCTATCCAATGAATATGGGGAAAGAGATGGGAATGGAATACAGATGAGAAGCCAGGCTTATAAGATGTACTTTTCATAAAACAAAAAGAGACTAGAAGAGAGAAAAGATCTACCTGTGAGATCCTTCCATGAATATGGAGCCTGAGAATTTGAAGCAGCTGTGGGAGGAAAGAGTTAGGATTAAGAGTAGCACAAGTACATCTTCATATCAAAACACAAAATATACAGGTATTTAGTCACACTGTTACAGCCATTCATGCTGTTCCCCAGGCAGAAATACAAGGAAGAAAGTCACCTCATATCTATTCCAACTCACCCACAAAATTATTTATAACTAATGTGAGACCTTCACACACATATATTTAGGGTGCAAACATTTACATTTATATGCTCTGTAAGGAAAATTTTAGGCATTAACTTAAAGGGGCATACATTATTTGACGTGACTGTTTCTGATATTTTGCTTTCCACTGAGCATTAGCCTATATTGCTTCTGTTGGAGCTTTTGCTGAGCTTAACTTGTTAATGAGAAATAAGGCATTGCTGAGTTAGTGTGACAGGTATAAACAATGATCTACAATTTGAATACACATACACATATACTCAACCCAAACACTTACATATATAGGTATATAGATAGAAATACACAAATACAGGCACTGTGCATGCATACACACACACATGCATGCACAGCCTCGTTTCTATAGGTTTTTAGTACTTGCACACCTTTAAAAGCAAGAGTGAGACTTATACTTGGGAGAAGGTGTAATTAGGTGGATATGAGGAAGTAGAGTCTGGAGAGGCAGATATTAGAATGTCACAGAAATGGGCAGGCAAGTGAGTAGTCTGTTGAAGATAACCAGTTTCTATTCCCCATAACTAAATATTCCTTGGAGCTGAGGAATCAGCCATAAGGGGAAGGACTCCAGCAATCTTCACTCTTTGCTCTTTTATGCTGTCTCCTGTGAAAATCTGTGATTACACTGAAGGGAGAGACTTGAGTCTTTTAGGATTAGAAATGCTTTGGGCATTGTGGAAAACAGTAGAAATCACAATTGCCTCTCCTCTTTTCTTTTTCCTTACTTTGGAAAACACAAAAATTGTGGAGACATTTCCAAGAGATTATTAATGGGTAAATACTGTATCCATGTAATATTTTAATATATACATACCTATACACATGCAATACAATGTTAAAGATTCAAAATAAATTCCCAAAGTCCATGAGGAGAAGTAGGAGAAAAAGAATCAGGATTATCTAGATTATACTCTCTCTTACCTCACTCAGTTACTCACCTTTCTGTTCAGACAATAAACTCCAAGTACAAGCAGGTTCCATATCTTTTCTTTTCTTTCAACTGTTCAT
This sequence comes from Taxidea taxus jeffersonii, assembly GCA_003697995.1. Taxonomy (NCBI): domain Eukaryota; kingdom Metazoa; phylum Chordata; class Mammalia; order Carnivora; family Mustelidae; genus Taxidea; species Taxidea taxus. Next base: position 49,227 of record ML096491.1, on the reverse strand, counting down.
CCTGGCAAATCAAGAAGACTGTAATCCAAAACAGAAATGATGACTGAAAGGCCTACTGGAAGCTCAAAGTAAAAGAATTCAAGAAATACCACTCAAGGCATTACAGAGCTGGGGAAGAAAGAAGGCCCAATAAGCAAGTAGATTGCTAGGGTGGTACTACAGGATCACATGAAAATAGATCAAAACCAACAGTCTTTAATGTGAAGAGGAGAAACACTGAAAGAGGGTAGAATGTCTGTAAGCTTTTGAACAGTACAAATATGGGAACTGTGAAACTGGGTTCTGAATTGGGTTACTAAAGGAAGCGCAGGATTTAGACAGTACACCTCTAATGTCTAGGGTCAAGATAAAAAAGAATGACTGGTCTTTCCATAACATATTTTTGGTGCCATTAGTAACAAATTCTAAGACCATAGATTGGAATACTGTGGTATAAGAGAAACAGTCTATAGTGTTAGGAGACAGGCCCTAGTTCCACTTCTATAGCTATGGTCCTATGGACCTTGAGTAAGATTCTTCTACTTTCTGGGTCTGTTTTGTTGTTTTCCCAATGACTGAGGGAATGTTAGCCCAGGCTTCTTTCCAGGTTGAACACTACAAGATCAGTGGTTCTCAGTCCTAGCTGCACATTAAAATCACCTTCATATCACCCTCTAGAATTTTTTTTGCCTATTATTTATCACTTCCTAATACACTTGGTAATTTTCATATGTATACAGTTTATTGTTCATTTTTATTCTTTCCCACCTAAATTGAATTATTGGCCCCAATTCTCAGCCTTTGCCATGAACTTTGCTAGTCCACACAACAGAAGTGAGGCTTCCCCCCCCCCCCCCCTTTTCCCTTAGCCCAGCCTTGAGACTTGCTTTGGCTAATGAAATATACACAGATGTGACTCAAGCAGGGGCTTGAAATATGCTTGCACAGTTGGACACATCCCCTCTTGATTCTACCATCGGCATAAGATGAGCCATGAGAGACACAAGTGCCAGCTAGTCCAGTGATCTGAGGAGAAATGCATGAAGCAGAACCACAACAGTTTACTCACCATCCTGAAGCAATTAAAGTAGTCACTCCAGCCTAAATCATTTGCCCAAAAATGCTCTGCTTAATCAGCTGAATCCTGGCTGGGCTCCAGAAATGTGAGAATAAGTGTTTAATAAATTCTTAATTTTTCATGCCACTAAGATTTTATAATTGTTGTTATGTATCATTGTGACAATAGCTAACTGATACATCTTGCTAGGAAATAAATGCCTAGAAAGTGTTTGGCATACATGAGACATTAAATGTTTATTGAATAAGTTGGGTGAGAATAAAAGCTTTTTTAAAAGAAAGCCAAGGCCTAGTCTGCATTCCCGATAAATTAAATCAGAATCTTTGACGATAAGGTTTGGCATCGATGTTTTTTTTCTTTTTAAAGCTCCCCAAGTGATTCTAACACTCAGTCAGGGAAGAGAGCCACTGTTCTAAAATTCAGTTATTTTTGATAGAGGACAGTGTATTGGTGATGCACACAGGCTTTGGAATCAAACAGAAGTGTTAAAGCCCTGACTCTACCACTAACTTTGTGACAACCATCTCTAAACCTCAGACTCCTCAACTGTTCAATAGGAATAACAACAGTACTTTCCTTATAAGGTTATTATGAACATTAAATGAGATAATGCATATAAAGTCTTCAATACACTATGCGGTACACAGCAGAAGCTCAATAGTCCTAAACCATAGCTAAGATTGCAATTGCTATATCATTTGATACGGAGTAGAAATGTCTTTGAACTCATGTAGACCTTACTTAAATTCCATTTCCACTGCTTTCTAGCAATATGTTGAGTAAATTGCTTAAACTCTGAGACTACAGTAGCCCATCTGTAAAATATGGTGATAATAATAACTCCATTAATGTGTTGTGAGGATTAAAAAATGACATACATAAAACATTTGGCAGGGGCCAAATGCAATATAAATAAATATGAGAGGGAAAATAAGCTGGCATTTATTATAACTGGCAGCAAGAAGTTGCATTCCATTAAAATCTCCACATAACAGCTACATTCTTACAAGATGGAATGTTCCCAGCACAGCATTATAGTCCCATACCCTGGACTCTTCTCCCAATTACTAGGAATATCATGTCCTCCAAAACAAAGAAATAATCCTCCAGTTACAAACTGCTCCAAGAAGTGTTCTGGCCCTCGGATAATGATGCCGGAGGGATGCATAGCTGCTTACTCTCTTCCTGGGAAATTTGAACCATGCCCGTTATTTCAATCATCCTTACAACCTCTGATTATTTATCCCAGTCTAGCTCTCTACTCTTCAATCTACATTTATACATCTGAAGGCTTATTCAACATCTCCACTTGGATATAGACATCCATCTTCTTCTTACCTGCTTTGGTAGTTTTTATTTGGCTTGTCCAGCACTCTTCCACTGATCTGTGTTCTGATAAGAAACCCTATCTCTCTTAATGGAAAAATCAGATTCTCCATCCCTGAATTTAAAAGCCTGAGTGGAGACTTATAAGGACTGAGGTTCTGCTACCCAAATACTCCAAGCTTCCTTAGTTCTGCACCTCCCTGAGGCCTTGTTTTTCACCATTTCCTTTGGTTTTGATCAACTCCAGTAGTCTTCCAAAAATCTACATTTTTGCCCAAGTTACTCAGAATAAAGTTCTATTGCCTGCAGCTAAAAGCCCTGACATAGAAATTATACGAGAGAGTGAGTTACAGTCAAGAGACATCGAATCTTAACTCCAGGCCTAAAATGAGTATTTGTGCTTTTTAAAATTGAGATTTAATTCACATATCATAAAATTCACCCTTTTAAAGTATACAACTCAATGACTTGTAGTACCTTCACAAAGTTTTGCAACCATCAGTATCTAATCCCAGAACATTTTCATCACCCCAAAAAGACACTGTGCCCATTAAGCAAACACTCCCCATTCTCCTCAACCCATGTTCCCCAGCAACCACAATTCTACCTTCTGTCTCTAAAGATTTGCCTATTTTGGACATTTCATATAAACAGAATAATACAATAATGGTCTCTGGTGTCTGGCTTCTTTCACTTAGCATAATTTTTTCAAGGTTCATCCATGTTACAGCATGTACCAATACTTCATTTCTATTTATGACTGAATAATATTCTACTTCACATTCACTAGGATGGCTATAACTTTAGAAATGGAAAATGGTAAGGATGTGGAGAAACTGGAATCCTCATATATTGCTCATGGGAATATAAAATAGGCAGCCACTGTGGAAAAGTTTGGCAGGACCTCAATAAGTTAAACATTCAATTACCATATGACCTGGTAATTCCACTCCCAGGCATATATCCAAAAGAATTGAAAACAGGTATTTAAACAAAAATTTGCATAAGGATACTCACAGAAGCACTATACACAACAGCAGAAAGGTGGAAACAACCGTAATGTCCATCGACTGATGAACCAATAAACAAGATGTGGTATATATTTACAATGAAATATTATTCAGCCCTAATAAGGAGCAAAGTATTGATATACAATTCAACATGGATGACCCTTGAAAACATTATGCTAAGTGAAAGAAGCCAGACATAAAAGGCCAACACACACTTATACTATGGCCCAGAAATTCCATTCCTAGATACTTATGCTCCCTGCTGTAAGACAGCAATGCAGAATTGCTTAATGAGTATAATACAAGTTTCAGTTTGGGGAAAATGAAAAAGTTGTGGAGATGGATAGGGATGATTGTTGCATAACAATGTGAATGTGGTTAATGCTGTACATTTGAACTATACACTTAAAAATCACTAAAGTGATACATATTGTTATGTATATTTTACCACAGTAAAAAAAATAGGCAAAATATTTGAATAGACTGTTTCCAAAGGAAGATATACAAGTGGCCAATAGTACATGAAAAGATGCTCAACATCATTAGTCATTAAGGAAATGCAAATAAAAACTACAGTGAGGTACCACTTCACACACACCAGAATGGTTAACATTAATAAGATAGACCCTGCCAAATGTCTATAAGGATGTTGGTGGGAGAGGAATATGGTACAAAAATATGGAAGTTTCACATAAAACAAAACATATACCTATACTATGACCCAGAAATTCCATTCCTAGATATTTACCATTCCCTGCTGATAGATAGATAGATTGATCTCCACATTCATATATATATACATACATATATGTACACATACATATACATATACATACATATATATTCAAAATATAATTATACAGGAATGTCTATGGCAGTTTTATTCATAATAACCTAAACTAGAAACAGCTCAGGTATCTATCAACACAAAACTGTATAAACAAACTGTGGTCTATCCATACAAAGGAGTGTTACTCAGCAATAAAAAGGAATAAGGTATTGATACAAGCAACAGGATGAACCATGCAGAGAGAGCTTTATGCTAAAGAGAAAGTATTGCATAATCTCATTTACATGAATTATTAAAATGTGCACAACTAATCTATCACAATAAATAAGAACAGTGACAACTTCTGATGGGGATTAACTGCAAAAGGGAATTCTCTGATATGATAGAAACCTCTTGACAGAGGCTTTGGTTATGTCAGTTATCAAAACTCATCCAATGGAACACATGATTCTTATATTTCATATAAGTAAATTTTATCTTTAAAAATCATAAAGAAATATTGATCTCTGATTCATGAAATGGATGCTGAGTGGCACAGGAATGAACTGAAGCGTAACTTACTCTGAATGCATCAAAAAATAAAATGGATCGACGAGTGGATGATATGTAATAAAGCAAACACAGCAAAATATTAAAAATGTTAGAACATAAGTGTTAGGTATATGGATAGTCACTGAAAATTTCTGTATGTTTGGAAAGTATCATAATAAAATTTAAGGGGAAAAAATCCTGTGGGATATGGTAACAGAGAAGTTTATAGCCTTAACTGCATTTATTAGAAATCTATAAAAATGGAAAGAGTTTTCGATTTAAAAAGCAAGATCAAAAGGAAATAAAAATAATTAAGATAAAATCAATCATTATTCCACAAGGAGATGTCACCTCACACCTGTTAGAATGGCTGTTATCACAAAGACAAGAAATAACAGGGGCACCTGGGTGGCTCAGTGGGTTAAGCCTCTGCCTTCAGCTCAGGTCATGATCTCAGGGTCCTGGGATCGAGTCCCACATCGGGCTCTCTGCTCAGCAGGGAGCCTGCTTCCTCCCCTCTCTCTCTGCCTGCCTCTCTGCCTACTTGTGATCTCTCTCTCTGTCAAAAAAATAAATAAAATCTTAAAAAAAAAAGACAAGAAATAACAAGTGTTGGTGAAAATGTGGAGAAAAGGGAACCCCTGTGCACAGTTTGTGGGAATGGAAACTGATACAGCTACTACAGAGAATAGTACTGAGGCTCCTTAAAAAATTAAAAATACAACTACCATATGATCCAGCAATCCCAGTTCTATGTACTCACCTAATGAAAACAAAAATACTAGCTTGAAAATATATATGCGCCCAAATGTTCACTGCAGCATTATTTGCAATAGCCAAGATAAGGAAACAACCTTAGTGCCCATTGATGGATGAACGGAAAAGAAAACGTGAGATAAATAGATAGATAATGGAATATTATTCGGCATTAAAAAAAGAATGAAATCTTGCTGTTGGAGGAAGTTGTCAAGAGGACCCGGGCCACTGGAGGCTCCTCACTCCCTCCCCCTTCCTTAGAATGTGCAGTCCACTTGCCTCCTCCACTCCCAGAAGCTATTGCAAGGACACAGCCTTGAAGAGTAAGGTGTTGCTGAGACCATCTGGATGGTATACATGACTAAATCCCTTGAGGCCTCTATATAAACTTAAAATTCTCTTGGGCAGGTATGAAGATTTACTCCTCTTGCAGCTGCTCAAGACAAGTCTCATAGTAAGTTCCATTACTTATTAAAACTGCCACCTACAAGGCGCCTGGGTGGCTCAGTGGGTTAAGCTGCTGCCTTCGGCTCAGGTCATGATCTCAGGGTCCTGGGATCAAGTCCCGCATCGGGCTCTCTGCTCAGCAGGGAGCCTGCTTCCTCCTCTCTCTCTCTGCCTGCCTCTCTGCCTACTTTTGATCTCTCTCTGTCAAATAAATAAATAAAATCTTAAAAAAAAAACCTGCCACCTACAAATCTGAAGCGGTCTGCCTCTTACCTTCCGTCTCTTCCTGCCCTCCATGTATGGGGCCAATTTCATATTATAATCAGTAACGTTCCCAAGGTTGCAAACAAGCACCTGCTATTTTCAGCAACATGGATGGAACTTGAGGGCATTATGCTAAGTGAAACAAGTCAGACAGGGAAAGATAAACCATATGATCTCACTTATATGTAGAATCTTGGGGAAAAAAGCTAGCTCAGAGATACAGAAACAGACTGGTGGTTGCTAGGGGCAGTGGGTAAGGTGTAGGTGAAATGAGTGAAGGGAGTCAAAAGGCACAGTCTTCCAGTTACATATGAACAAGTCACGGAGATGTAATGTACAGCATGGTGGCTAAAGTCAATAATACTGAATTGCATATTTGGAAGTTGCTAAGAGAATAGATCTTAAAAGTTATCATCAGGTACCTGGGTGGCTCAGGCAGTTAAGCATCTGCCCTCAGCTCCTGAATCTTGGGATCAAGCTCTGCAGCAGGCTCCCTGCTCAGTGGGGAACCTGCTTCTCCTTCTCCTGCCTGATGGTGTTCTCTCTCACTGTCTTTGTGTCTGTCTCTCAAATAAATAAATAACATCTTTAAAAAAAGACAAAAGTTCTCATGATAAGAAAAAAATTCTGTATGGTGATAGATATTAACTAGACTTATTGTGGTGATCATTTCACAATATTTACAAATATCAAATCATTATATTATACACCTGAAACTAATACAATGTTTGCTAATTACACCTCAACAAAAAAATCAATAATTACTGAAATAGAAAGCAATCCATAAGAAAACAATAGAGGGGATCAATAAAAGGAAATGCTAGTTCTTTGAAAAGAATAATAAAGGGGTGCCTGGGTGGCTCAGTGGGTTAAGTACTGACTTTGGCTCAGGTCATGATCCCAGAGTCCTGGGATGGAGCCCTGTGTCTGGCTCTGAGCTCAGTGCTGAATTTGCCTGTCCCTTTCCCTCTCCCTCTGCCCTTCACCCTGCTCATGCTCTCTCTCGGGTGCATGCTCTCTCTTTCTCTCTCTCAAATAAATAAGTAAAATCTTTAAAAAAAAGACTATGGGGTGCCTGGGTGGCTGTCAGTTAAGTGTCTGCCTTTGGCTCAAGTCATGACCCCCTGGTCCTGGGATTGAGCCCATCTGCCTCCCAGCTCAACAGGAAGTCTGCTTCTCCCTCTCCCTCGGCTCCTCCCCCTCTCCACCCCGTGCTTATGCTCTCACTCTCTCTCAAATAAATAAATAAAAATCTTTAAAAATTTAAAATTAAAAATGATAACAAGTAAGACTAATAAAATGGACAAATTTTTGCAAATATTACTTTAAAAAAGCACAAAATAACATAAAAATAAAAGGGAGCCAAACTACAAAAACAGAGATTAAAAATGATCTTAAAAAGTACTATGTATAACTTTTATACCAGCAACTTAAAAAATCTGAGTGAAACAGATAATTCCCAAGAAAATAAATAACTAAAGTTGGCCTAAGAAGTAGAAAACTTAAATAAGACAATTAATCATAGAAGAATATGAAATGATACTAATCTATTTCGAAAGTCACCAGCCCAAAAAAGCTAGGAACAGATTAATCAAACTTTATATAAATTTATATAAAAATTTCCACAGCAAAGTAAAAGAAGGGAAATAACACTACACAGTTATAAGGCTAGTATATCACCTTGATATCAAAACTGACAAGTAAAAGGAAAGAAATTACATACCCATCTTACTGATGAACTTAGATATAAAAAATGCATAACCTTAATATCAAAATCAAGCAAGCATGAGAAAACTATAGGTCACCATTTTTTACAGGTGTACTAATGGCATTTTTGGTAAGATATTTCTTCCTTTAGCATCCATGGTCCTGATCTACTAAATACTAGTAGGACTCCTCACACAGAAATCCAAGAAACTGACAACTAAAGCACTTCCAAGAGTCCTGTAGAGGGGTAGTTCAACCCCAGGTTGAGAATCAATGCTACAGGCAATCTCACTCGTGAACACAGATACAAAACTGCTAAGTAAAATATTAGTCCCTCAAATTCCATTGTACATTTAAAAAGATGCATCACTAATTATAGATTAATCCTAGAAACACAGGGAAGCTTTAACATTTACAGATCTGTCAAAGGGGAACAAGGTACCAACTCCTTACTTGGAAAATTGGCAATTACAGGGAAAAGAATTAAGTATTTATCCTGTCTTTCCTATAGGAACTGTATTTTTAGGCTTATCAAATAGCTATAGTAGATGAAGAATGGTTCTTAAAGAGTGGTATTCTAGCTAATAAATGCTGAAAGAATGATAGAATCATTACTTTGAAACCCTTAATGAAATAACTAATTCAGATAGTAGTTATCAAATGGATGGTAAAGCCATTAGATGGAAGGTGATGGAGAACATTACACTGAAGGGATAAGATCACCATTTCAATTCTCTTTCAGCATCACTAAAATAAGATGAGCAAACTATGTAAAAGGAAGTACATAGTATCAATCCCGAGATAGTCTCATCAAATAATAATAAAGAACCTGAATATAATCAAGTGTTTAGTTCAAACTTCCAGTAAATAGGAAATATAGGCAATACAAAAATAAGTAAAACAGCACCTCAAGGAAGTAATCAGCCAAATCCATATTGTGGGAGAGTCTACAGGACAAAGAAGCGTCTTCAACAAACCAATGGCATGGAAATAAAAAAGAGGAGGTATTGCTCTGTCTTAGCTTTTTAAAAACTTGAAAGAAACTTAAGAGATATAACCTAATACAATAAGTTAACCTTGGTTGCATCCTAATTGGAACAAACCCCAATGGTAAAAACATATTTTAGGCAATCAGAAAAATCTTCTATATGCTGGGTATTCATCTGATAATGGCATTATGATTATACGAGAAGATGTCCTTTGTGCTATAATTTTTGGGATGCATACCAAAATATTTAGGAGTGAAGTTAGATGATGTTCATGATTAGCAGCAGAAAAAGAGGAAAGGGAGATAGCTGAACCAAGTACAGTAAATGTTGATGGCTTTATAAGTTGAATTGTGGTATGTGGGGTTTATTTAACTCTCTACTGTAATTTATGTTTGAAAATTTTCACAACTGGAAGTTTTTAAAACACTATCAATGCAATTCAATGCATTAACAATTTAAAGGAGAAAACCTACATGCCCAACTTATAGGTAAAAAAGCAAATGACAAATTGTCATACCCATTCATGCTTTTAAAAAGTAAGACCCCAAAAAGTTAAGTATTAAAAAAACTTATTTAGGGACACCTGGGTGGCTCAGTTGGTTGAGCGGCTGCCTTCGGCTCAGGTCGTGATCCCAGCGTCCTGGGATCGAGTCCCACATCGGGCTCCTTCCTCGGCAGGGAGCCTGCTTCTCCCTCTGCCTCTGCCTGCCACTCTGTCTGCCTGTGCTCGCTTGCTCTCTCTCTCTGACAAATAAAATATTAAAAAAAAACTTATTTAATAAAGAGCAAGTACCAGAAACTCACTGTAAGCATCATGCTTGATAAAATATTAGAAGCATTCCTATTTTTTAATTTAAATTGTGTTAGTTAACATATAGTGCAATATTGGTTTCTGGAGTAGAATTCAGTGACTCATTACTTACATACAACACCTAGCACTCATCATAAGTGCTCTCTTTAATACCCACCACTCATCTACCCCATCTCCCCCCCACTTCCTCCATCAACCCTCAGTTTGTTCTCTGTCATTAAAAGTCACTTGTGGCTTGTTTCCCTCTCTCCTTTTTTAATTTTCCCCTTCCCATATGTTCATCCATGTTCTTTCTTAAATTTCACATATGACTGAGATCATATGGTATTTGTCTTTCTCTAACTGATTTATTTCACTTAGGAGCATTCCTATTAAAGGGAGAGATAAGGATGTCTGATATTATTGCTACTATTAAATCTTATACAGGGTCCTAGCCAATGCATTCAAGCAAAAAAAATGCACATAGTATACAGTTTGAAGACAGAGACAAAACTATCAATATTTGCACATAATCTGTTTGTCTGCCTAGAAAATCCAATAGAACCAACGAAAAAACTATTAGGAATAAAACAGAATTCAGTAAAGTTTTTGGACACATATGATTTCATACAAAATCCAATAGTTTTCTTATATATTCATAATAATTATAACATTAAAGAAAAAAATCCTGTTAATAGTAGCAACAAACACTATAAAGTATCTAGAAATGACCAAAACAAGGTATTCTCAAGACATATTATGGGGAAAATTATAAAACATTACTAAAGAGCTTAAAAATATGAATAAATGGAGCTGTGTTTATTCATAAAAAGGAAGACTCAATGTAAAGATGCAAATTCTTCCCAGTTAAATCTGTAAACTCAATGCAATGTCAACAAAATTCCCAATAAGATTCTATATGGGTATGATGCCCTCATTCTAATATCCTTAAAAAAAAGTAAACAGGCAAGAATAACAAAAAAAATTTGAAGAAAAAAGAAGGCTCTTTTCATGCCAGATATTAAACATGTTATAAAACTACAGAAAGTAAAAATGTGCTGTGAATGTAGGTATAAATAAATGGATCAGTAGAACTGACTAGAGAATCCTGAAATAAACCTAAGTATGCATAAAATTCTAGTATTGGCTAAAGATAGCATTTATAAGTCAGTAGAGAGGATGCCTGGGTGGCTTAGTTGGTTAAGTGACTGCCTTCAGCTCAGGTCCTGACCCCAGAGTCCCAGGATTTAGTCCCGCATCAGGCTCCCAGCTCCATGGGGAGTCAGCTTCTCCCTCTGACCTTCTCCCCTCTCATGCTCTCTTGCACTCTCTCTCTCAAGTAAATAAAGAAAATCTTTTTTTAAAAAAAGAAGTCAGTAGAGAAAGGAAAGAGAGAGAGGCATGTACAAGGACTTACATTGCACCACATTTTATATTAGCAAAAAAGTTGGAAATGACCATGTCAGTGGGGAAACTGCCACACAAATTTTAGCCTACCTATTCTGTAGATTACTATGCAACAGTGAAAAAGAGTAAGTTAGATTTATAATGTACTAATATGAAAATTTCTCAGAAATAATGAGTGAAAGCAAGTAGCAAAGCAATACATATACACATGATACAATTTACAGTCTTTAATAACACTAAATAGTACCATATATTCCATGTGTATGAGAAAGAGAGAGACAGAGAGAGGGAGGGAGGAAGGTAGGGAAAGAGAATGTTTACAAATGAACAGGAAAAGGTCTAAGAGAAAATAAGCCAAACAGTGAATAGGGAGGAGGAAGGCCAGGGAGGAAATCAATGACAGAAGCTTTTAGCCTTCCCTTTGAAATTCTAATCCTTTAAAAGAAAAATGTACATGTTCATGCATCATGTGGGAATTACGTCAATAAATAAGAAATTTAAAAGCAGCATAACAATATGCTTGATTCAGTGATATAAAAAAATTCTATATGTGTATAAGTACTTCTTTTATAATATAAATGCATAGAAAGGATACCATAAGGATACTCATCAAACTGTTGATGGTTTTGTTTTGTTTTGTTTTTTGGTGGGATAGCAAATAGGGAGAGAGCAGGAAAGGCAAGTTTCAAAATTTATTCTCTCTATACCTGTGTATTGTTCTGATCTTTTACCATGAAAACGTACTTATATATTACTGAATAATTAAAAAATAAAGATATAGAAAAAGTCAAAGACACACTGTTAAGTGAAAAAAGCCAATTGCTCTATTATATATATATAATAGAATTATATTGTATACAAACCCAACAATGTATACATGTATTATATGTGTATATATACATACATATATTTTAATGTACACACACACAAGTACAAACTAGACTTTCACAATTTATATACTTCTGTTAGATTATTTTTTATAATGACCATACAGTTTTGCATTACTTAAGAAATATTGTAATAATTTTCCAATATATAGATATATCAAATTACTACATTCTACACCCTAAGCTTAAACAATTTTTTATCTCAATCATATCTCAATAAAAGTGGAGGGAAAAAATTAACATACAAATAGAGAAATCTGATTATGTCATTCACCTAATCAAAACTCTTTAATAGGAGCATTCCACCATTGCTCCTAGAATAAAACCTAAAATAATTAAGGAGTCCTGTCATTCAGCCTCAGCTCTCCCCCTTGCTTAATATGCCCTAGTCATAGATGCCTATCAGTTCCTCAAGTCCCTTATACATGTTCTACTTTCAGGTCTACACACATGCTACTTATTTCCTCTCCCTGATACACTCTCTCCACGCACCCCTCATCCTCCTCTATCTACTCCAATTGATCTTTCAGTTCTCATCACTTCCTCAGGGAAACCTTCCCTGACCTTTCATACAAGGTCAGGTCCTCCTGCTGTAAGCCCTTATAGAACCCCCCCTTTTTTCCCCTTCATAGCTTTTCTCACAGTCTGAAGTCTTCTATTTATAGGGTGGGATTATTAATCCCAGTTATCACTGCCCCTAGCCTGGAAGCTCCATGAGACCAGGACTTTTGTTCGTCTTGTTATATCCTGACATCTAGTAAGAGCTCAGTAAATATTTGAGAAATAAATGACCGTTCCCCATTTATTAGGGTGGACCATGGCTTTGGCACTAGCTCCATCTTCCTTTCCTTTTGAACCCCTGCCATCATATAAACAACTCAAGGACTATGGATTACTCACCCAACAATCGAGCCTCACTGCCCCTTGATCTCTACTTCTACAATCCCTGATCACATATCACTTCCCCTGCCATTTCTAGCCATTAGTATTCCCGACCACCTGCTAAATATGGGACTATTCCTCTTCAGAATTCCTGAACTCCACTTTCTCAATCTCTGGCTACAAGCTCCCACTCTTATTCCTTCTGGGTGCCCAAAATACCCACTCCTCATTTTCATCATGATCTCCCATCCTTTGACTTCTCCCATTTGCAGCTCATTCCCACCTCATCCCTTTACTCTGTAGCCAGTCTAGATGCAACCACTCTCTCCTTAGTAGCCTCCCTACTCTTACCATTTTTAATCTGCCATTTTGCTGAGCAGTTACTATGGGCCACTCTCCGTGCATTATCTCTGTAACTTCTCACAACCCCTAAATGAGGTAAAGACCACCACTGTCCCCTTTACAGATAAGGGAAAGAATTGTTTTGTGTTTTTTTTTAAGGGAACAGATTCTTAAAGAGGTGAAGTGATTTGTCCAAGATCACAAAACCAGAAGGTGGTGGAGCAGGGTAGAGCTAAGATGTGAACAAGATCTGTCAGACATCAAGGTCAGTACTCTGAGCCAGTAGGTTGTTTATTCACTCAAAGGGAAAAGTAACTCTGATTGCAACAGATGGGAGGGAGGAGGGCACGTGTGAAGGCTTTAACCCCAACGGAGCCATCCAGGTGAGAGCTGATAGTGAGCCTATCATTATCTACCTGAATGTTGCAAAGAATTCAAATTATAAAGTCCCATTTACTTCAGGAGTGTGACTTTAGGGAATGGACTTGGTGGGCTTTGTATGAAGAAGGCACAGCTTAGTGTGCCTAGAAGAGACCAAAAGGAAACCATCAGTTTAATACACTCTTCCAGAATAAAATGTTTACTTTAACTTCTCTGGAAATCTATATATTTCTACTTTTGCTACCATTTATTAAATACCTCCGTGTGCTGGGAACTTATTGTAATCTTGGTTACACTTCCAACAACCCTGTGAGCTACTCCCTCGTTTTATAAATGAGGAAAGTGACACCTGGGAAGATGAGGACAACTGCTTCGGGTCCCAGGGTTAGTTAATGTCAAAGATGAGATCAGAACCCAAGCCCCCCAGTCTTCTAGACTTTCCCCGCAAAGCGCCAACCTTACAGAGTCCTCCTTCCAACACTCCACACAGGCTGGCGAGACCCTGGGTGGGACTCAAAGAGGGGCGTGCTCCCAGTCGCTGCTCTGCAACCTTAGCAAGGCGCTCACCAGCAGGTCTGAGGCTGATGAGCTCGCCCCCCACCTCCCGCGCCCCGGCTTTAGGGGATGGCCATGAGATCCCCGCCTGCAGTTGTTCACGAGGCCGGAAGGGTGTGATCCCGCCGTGTCACCCCTCTCCGAGGGCACCAAGACCCGGGGCACAGCAAAGCCAGCCGCAAAGCCACCCCGAGTCCGAGGCGGCCCCGCAGAGAGAGCGGGCAAGAGCTCAGTCACCTGTTCCATTCCTCCTCTCACACAATCCAGAGACACCACGGTAGATCCTGAAGTGACCTATATGAGGTTTCTCCCCGCTTGAAGCCATGATCTGAGGGCCACGGATGGCCATCCACCCGCCCAGGAGCCCTCTCTGCTAGTATGCAAACCATGCAAACCATGTGCTGCTTCCACTTTTTTTTTTTTTCTCCAGGTAACGGTCAAACAGTTTTCCCGGATTTCCAAAGGTGTCATGTCTTCTCTCCCTCCACACCTCAGGAAATAAAAGCTAAGAGTCATGACTTTAGGCTCCGTCAGCTCGAGCTGACCTGATAGCTTTACCTCAGTCCCAAAGGCACGCAAAGTCAGTCCCACCCCTGCCGTCAGTCAGCGGTCCTTTCCGCTCTCCCCTCCCTCTGACGCAGGCCTACACGAAAGCACCCCCCACGTACGTACCCTCCAACGCACGCGCCCCGAGCACGCGCTGCCAGTCTCCACGCACACCTCCACACACGGCCGTGTAAGTGGCTGCACGTGCGCCTGTCCACCACGCGCCTCCACACCCACTAGCTCCCGCACAGAGGCGCTTCCTCGCGTAGGCACCTCCGCGCCCCGCTCCACACACGCGCATCTCCCGTTTACACCTCGGGATCCTGAGGGGCTGGCGGGGCTGGACCTCCCCTGCTGCCCAACTTCTCCCGCAGCGAGTTCCCGCCCCCGCACGTTCAGCTCAGCCCGGGGCAGCCCCGCCGGCTAGTCTGGACTGGGCCACCACTTTCCCTCACATCCCAGGAGACACCTGGCGGGGTGTGGCACCTCCCACGCTCGGCCACCAGGGCTTTCAGGCGACGGGGAAGCCAGCAGCCGGGGCTGCTGGAACTCGCTCCATTTCCTGCCCATCCGAATTGGGGCGGGGGTGCGTTTCTGATCCGCTGGGAAGTGTTCACCTGGTTCTGAAAGCTGGTTGGCCCTTCCTCAATTTCCTGCCAGAGGGAAGGGCTACGGGGTGGGAGCCAAGGTCTTTGGGGCGGGGAAGGGGAAATGACTCAGAGAAGAGGCGGCTCAGAGGGAGGGGCCGGCCTGGAAAGGAGGGGCACTGGCGGGGTGGGAGGGAAAGGGGGGAAAAAGAGAACGGGAAAGCCATGGAGGGGGTGGTTTTGAGGGTGTCTGGCAGAGTCCTGGGAATCCTTCCTGGTCAACCCCAAATTCTGGTGCCACTGGCCAGGATCATTTCTGAGGTGCTGGGCCTCAAACTCGATTACCCCAGTGCCAGAGGCAGCTAAGGCTGGGAACCTTACTAGCTGCTCACCAGGCACCACAGACTCTACTGGTCTGGACAAGGGCACAGGGATTAACTCTTCGTGTTCTATGGAGCCAGTAATTGTCTTTAGCTCCTAGGGTTGCTGGAAGGATTAAATTAGTTACTACATTTCAAGTGCTTGCAGTAGTGTCAGAGACTGTAAGCAATCAGTGATAGCTCCTATTAATTACAAAGGTTCATTCATCGGTAGTCTGTCTCCCCTCTAGATTATTGTGAGTCTCAGGAGGGCAGAGGTGATGTATTTCAGTCATCACTGAACTCCAGCACCTGACACAAAGATCTTATCAATAAACTATTTGTTCAATGAATGATTAAGCAAGTAATTGCATGATAAGTGCCAAGACCCTCTCTTCCCTGTAAAGAGTATATTTGTGGAAATTTGAGGAAGAAAGGCTGTGACTGGGCAAGGTGGCACATAGGACCCCTGTTGGTTTCTGTATCAAGTGCCCTGTTCTGCCCTTAGAAAGTGGAATGTCTTTGGCAATTTCCTACATGGATACATGGAAAACTGTCAGACAGCTAACCTGAAATTTGAAACTGAGACATGACTAGAGCAGGATCTGCATTTTGTACAGTTAGTGAATAAATGAAGGGAAGCGAGCTGAAGTGGAAGGCTCAAAATTAATGGTGTCAAATATATGTGGGGGAGACTGGCATGGGAGTTCTGAGTGAAAAGAAGTGTGTGAAGAGGAGTACAATCACCTTGAAAGGGAGTCTGGTGAAGGTCCCAAAGTAATAGCAATGTTACCCACTTTTATGTTCTAGTTGCAGGGGTCCTGGTGATCTGCCCTGATGTCCCAACATTCTTGGGATAGGTATGCAGATTTGACTTCTATCTCTACATTCAGGAAATGTGCATTTATGGAAAAGCCTACTGTTAGATTTAAAAGGGATCTTAGAAATTACTCATACATTTCAATTTATAGTTGAAAAAATGAGCCAGAAACAGAAAAGGACTTGGGTTTTGGATTTCTCTGGCCTTGGTACTGAATTTTGCCGGGTCTGAAATTGGTTGTGTGTCCCAGTTATTCCTTTAATCCCTGCCTCCACCCCATCCCCACACCAAAGACACTGAGAAGAGTGAAAGGACATGAATGGAAGGTCAGCAAAAGGGAGGGAGAGGGGGAGTTCCTCAACAGGCCCTAACTTTGCTTCCTTTGGCTTCCCCCCAGGGAAGGTACCTGCACATTCAGCTAGCTGCTGTAGGAGAACAACTGCTCTATGGCACCCAGGCAGTCTCACACGATCTACATTTGTCCTGCAGGCAAAGGCTTGAACCATAACTAATCTGAGTCTTGGCAGAATGCCTGTGATCCTCCCAGGGCACTAGAGGA
The DNA here is from genome assembly GCA_003697995.1 of Taxidea taxus jeffersonii. Classification (NCBI taxonomy): domain Eukaryota; kingdom Metazoa; phylum Chordata; class Mammalia; order Carnivora; family Mustelidae; genus Taxidea; species Taxidea taxus. The sequence goes on along the minus strand of ML096491.1, from coordinate 32,235 downwards.
TAGGAGGCCTACAAGGAGCTGCTTTAAGACCACCGCTACTTATCTCCCACTACCTCATTATCCCCCCTCCCCCTGGAAGGCTGTCAAGAGTTTTTCATCCCCTCCCATCTCCTGGGATCTGATGAGATAAGAGACTTCCTGACTCATCCCTCTCAGAATAAAGCTACATACTATAAAGCCACTTAGCTGCAGTCTAAAATTGGCTTCTTAGCAATGGGATGTCCCACAACTACCATTGCAGTCCTCTGGCCCCTTTTTCAGTGTCATCCTTTTTGGTGTTTGGGACAAGGACCACTAGAAGTGTGAACTTTTGACTATTTCTTTCGTTGTGTAAACAATAAACTTTGAATTTTTAAAAAAATTGATCCATTGTACCTGCTGAATTACTCCTAATTTTTATAAACAGAGCACCTCACCCCCAGTTACAGGCTCACTTTCATTAAGACTCCAGGAGCAACCCTATTCCCAGGTGGGGGAACATGAAGAACCCCATATCTTCTCTGGCCTGGCCTATCGAATAGAGTCAGACTTTCCAAACATCGTATCCCAAAACACACACAATCTTACCTGTGGGTAATAGCCCCATATTTGACCTTTCCCTAGGTTGCTCTCCAGGTAGACCACTAAGCCCCTGATATTCCAAATTTTTGTCTCTCTTATATTTTAATCTTCTTGTGTTGTGGCCATCATTTCTATAGGCCCTTGGTCTGACAATCTGTTTCAAGTCACTTCTGGCCCTACTCTGACCTTAACCAATAGGTTCCACCAATGGGATATTCTTTGTTCTTCCTTAATTCCCACCTTCTGCCTCAATCGCTGAAACATAATGGGCATGTCTTCTTGGGTCTTACACCTTCATTTCTTTAGTCTTCCTGACTATTGCCTGCTCCTGAAACCAGTCTTCGTGATTGGATCCCGATTTCTAGACTCCCTGGATCTTCTCTGCCCAAATCTCTACCTTTTAAATGATAACTGATTTCCCCCAAGTCATTTAGACAATTCCAGTAACCTATAGCCGTCTTCCTTTTCAGCCTCCCCCAATTTAAACTCCAGTGAGAGACAATCGAGAACTCATGAATACATATATATTTATTTAATTCATAATATAGCATTTTGGATGGCTGGGATATTTTAGAAGGATGAGGCTGTGTAATCCACAGATGCTCAGATTTCTGTCACTAGGAGAGACACTATTGGTCCAGAGCTCCCAGTACAAACAAGTCTGGGATAAAATATTTGATAAAAAATAGTCCAACAATAGTCTAATAAATATTCTAGCCAACAACAATAACACAGTATATGTCTGAAGCTGGCAGACCAGACCGTAAAAGGCAGTTTTACCTGCCCTGATGGCAGTCAACCTGGCCAACCTGTAATACACAGCCAGATACAGCCAATGGCTCCAAGGCTACAATTGGCTTCAGGAATGGAAATAAGCATGGGAGTGGTTCTTATCTGTCAGCCTCACATTCTCCATTCTGTAGAGGAAAGGGTATCAAATATTTGAGCTTATCAAAAAGTCCGTCCATGGATTGCTCGATCCAGGTAGTCATATATAAATATGTAAACTATGGAAGCTTAGAAAATTCACCTAGTGTATTTAAGCTGAAAAGAACACATAAGTGATGTTGCTGAAATCTGAATTTCACTGCATCCAAAGTTACACAATGGAATTACATGATAAAAACACATACAGATGCAGCAATTCTTACTTAGAAGTAGTCACAACTCCGACGTGGCATTAAAATTTCTTTCGTATTCTCAAAACAGGTTTAACTCTATTTTGATTAGTTTTGTGCTTTCTTCATTAAGACAATATAAAAAAGTGGAAACAAGCATAAATTGCAGACAGAATAATTGGCTAGCAGAAAGGATTGTAGGAGAATAGATTGAGTAGGGCAACAATAATGAAAACTGAGGGTGTCGCCTTCCTTGAAGATGTTAAATACAGGTCTTATTCCCTTTGTCCCACGGGGTTTATCTAGCTAGAGCCAGTCAATAACTTCTCTTAAGGTCTCTGGCATTGCCACTATCGATGAAAGCCTTGAAGTCTCCGGAACTCACCACACCTCCACTGGAGAGTACTTTGCCACCATGTTGTTTCGTGGAAAGCACTTTTCATTATTTGGCTGAGAGACATCACTGCTTACCCCAAACCCAATTTAATTTCCTACATTATTCAGTAGGTTAAGCTATAAGCAATTTTTGGCTGTAGCCCAAACTTAAATTCACCTTCAGAGGACGAAGTTTGAAAAGATTGGAAAGTTCTTGAAAAGAATGGTGCCACATGCTCTAGACAATTCTCCAAATTAAATTCTAAAGAGCTTCTGAGGCAAATAGTCATTTATATGTATGAGTCCTGGGACATCTGCAAAATAATATTAACACAGCCCAAATGAAGAAGTAACCAAGATTTCCTGCCCAGGAATAACAAACACCGGTATGGATATAAGAGTACAACAGGGAAACTTTGCTTATTCATTCATTCATACATCCATTCAATAAACATTAATCAGGCAACTACTCTGTTCCACGCACCATGCCAAGTATTAAAAAGTATGACAACAACAAAAGACACAGTCCCTGCCCTCAAGGTATTCACAGTCTAGTAGGGAAGATGATTATTATACATTAAACTTTTGTGTGCATCAGAATTACCTGGGAACTTGTTCAAAATGTAAAATTCCACTTATGTGCCCAGATAGTCCAATTAAGTAGATCAGGAGTGGGGTCTAGGATCATTGTTTTTACAAACACCAAAGGTGACTCTACCAGGCAGTCTGAGGACCACACTTTGAAAACCACTGCTATACAAGGTGATTATTGCTGAGGAGGGGGTGGGTGGAACACTCAGGGTGCCATGAGAGCTCAGAAGAGAACATACCCCAGTCTAGGGGGTGGTCAGGAGTTAATCTGGTTGAGGGGGTGGGGATGGGGAAAGGTAGTCTAGGCTAGGGTCAAATGTAAGGTGGGGAAATGAAGCTTTGTCCCAGGCCACTAAAAGGTAAAGGGCAGAAAAAAAAATGAATAGTTGGGGAGACCCAAAGATAAGGTAAAAGGAATTGGACTGGGGTGGAGGGGGCGTGTTCTGCATTTATAGCATTTTCACACTATTCCCTCCATGCAAGAACAATTCCTGTCCCCTCTGGGCATCAGAACTGTTAGAAATGTCTCTATTCCAGGCCCAGGGAACAACTTGTATGAAGAGTTGACCTTGTCTCACGTAACAAGTGGAAGGAGGAAAGTGGCAAAGGCTGAAGCTGAGAAAGCTAACAAGGGACCTGAAAGCCAAACCCAAAGTAAATGGGACCTTCTACTGAACGCTATGGGAGCCGGTGAGAGGTTTTCTGAAGGGGGAGTGGGGAAATATTTTTTTTTTAAACTGAGGGCAGAGCGCTCGAGGAGAGACCAGAGTAACTGAGAAATGAAAGGCAGCCATTTTAAAGCACCGCTACACTGTACTGGGGCCAGGGCCGGGAGAAGGGGATGAATGTTTCTTGTGCACTTCACTACATGCCAGGTGCTGTGCTAGGCAGTTTACATGTGCTATCTTTTGAAATCTTTGCAACAGCCTTGTGAGGTAGGTATTATTTTACAGAAGAGGAAACAGAGGCTCAGAGAAGTGAAGTGCTTACTTTAGGTCACACCGCTAGGAAATGGCAGAACTAGGATTATTTTAGTCCAAAGGCTATGAGCTGTCCATGGCAGCAAGCTAGCTCCCCGCACTGCTCGATCTGACTGAGGTTGCTCCTTTCCTAATTAGCAGAAATGACATACGGTTTATTTCAACCAAAAAGCCGATGTTGCTGCTAGATAACGTAAGTTTGAGCCTGCCATCTGTATGTGCATCAGTCCTGCTTAATCTGTTAGGTGAATAAACAATACAAAGCTGTCATTTAGGGGATTTTTATAGCTACTTTGTCTCTCCTACAGAATAGTAAGGCATTTGACAGCAAGGGACTGTGTTTTTATCAATACATCAGCAGCAGAATGGTACCCAGCATCTAGTAGTTTGTTGAATGAATGAATGAATGAACGAACGAATGAACATACGTCCACCGAGGCTGTCGGAAGGAAGAGGGGAGACATTTTGGCATTGTTCCAAGGCTCCAGTCTGGTGGCTTGTAATAGCTACCGCTTTATACAGAAATAATATTTTCGCAACTCCCAAGAAGTAGAGTCCTCGAGGTGGACTTATCTCCTAGGAAGGAGAAAGCTCTGGTTCTGACATCCCCAGTCCCTGCAGCGGGACTGACAAAAATCACAGACCATAAAGCTTGATGCCCTTCAACAACAGTGAGGAAGACTGGGATGAAAGTTACATTTGCACTTGCTCTGGAAGGGTCCGATAAGCAGATGACTAGTGTAAACAAGATCACAAGAGGAACAATTCTTTAACCTGTTTAGGCAAACAGACTGTTCTCGGGCACTCCGAAGCACTTCAGAAGTGTTTTATCTGAAAATACAAGTACATTTACATGCAAATGGTTGTTGCATCTAGAAAACTCCATTCTTACTGATTAACTGAATAAAGTTCCTAAAGAACATCCATTATGCAACTCTTTTTTTCTTTTCTTTTTTTATTAGCCTAATTCTAGTAACTGTACATACTTGAGAGTAATGAAATGGTATTTCTTTGGGACATTCCGTGATGGAATTTTTAACAATTCAAATGAACCTCCTCCATTAGGCAGCCTCAGTGAAACTGTGCTTCTACTTGGATTAACTGCATCTCTTGTGCAATCTTGTCCCCCAATCTCTCCTAATCCAATTTAGAACTCTTCCCAGCATCTATGTCATTATTGCACATGTACCTGTGTGTGTGACAGGAGGGAGAATGGGAGGGATGAATGGAGGGGGGGAGGAAATGTTGCCTGATTTTGATGATGTTCCCTTTAGGGGACAAAAATGGATGATATAACTCATTTTCCCTTCCAGTATATTTCTCACTCAAATGAGCAAATTAAAAATTTATTATGTATATATAATTATAAAATGAATATATAACATATATTATTTATTCATTTTATATATATATTATATATACACATACATGTTCTTTGTATAATAAATCCTCAATTGTAGGCTTTTTATCAAAAACTACATATAATATGTGATCCTTTGACTCTTCAAAATTCTACTTGGCCAAACTGGCCAGTGCTAGGAAAGGCTGACACACCCACCCATACACACCTTTCCAGCTGGCTAGCCCCTTGTTCAGAGCATCTTTCTACATTATTTACTTAGAATTATCCTAATTCATTCCAATATCATTTATACTCCTAAATCACTGGGAATTTTTAATTCTCCAATGATAAGAGAGGTATTCTCTAAATTTCTCCTCCAATGGCTTGAACCCAGACTACTCAGATAATTCATTCTGGGAGACTCAATACATTAATTTGAATACAAGCGTTAACGCACAAAAATTAAATCTATAGTATCTAGTTATTTTGGATGCTTCAGATGAACTTTATTTTGTATTTTGTATATTGGACACTAACTGAGGTTTAGGAGGGGAAGACCTGCTGGACTGGAGAGCCAGTGAATTATAGGCTCTCTGGAAACTTAATGGCAAGCTTTCATCCCAGAAACATAAGGGGATTCTTGAGGCCTGCAGTTGCATTCCTGCCGCTCAGGGTAATCAATAAAATCTGGGGCAGGCAAGCCAGACAGGATCATTAGGGATTTGTTCCAGATTGTGAATGTTGGACAAACTGGAAGAATGAAGGTCACGTCAAAAGTATGAAGATGGAGAGAGTTAGCTGGGTCATAGAAAGACAGCATGTTGTTGTCATAATCCAGAAGGACACCCAGACGTTTCAACTGTGGGGGCACATCCACCAGCATTTCCTTGTTGTTATGTCTCACTACAAAGTTACTGTTGCATCGAGAGAAGACCCAGGAGGAGGCATTCTTGCCAATCCATTCATTCTTGGGTGCTGATTTGTAAGCGATACCAATTGCATACCTGTGAGGCCATGGAAAGGAGAGAGAAATAAACATGCATTAATGATCTCAGTGGTGCTAGGCACCATATGGGCTATATAGGAAATCTAATGCATGCTTCTTCCTTTACTAAATGGTTTACATTTAGACCCATAATGTTGATAGCACAAGAGTTTTACGAAGTCAGCAGTTAGAGTGCTGCAGTAATTTCCAACCCCTAGCCCAGTGTATTTCCCAAGATTTTATACTTTTGCTTTTGTAAAAGCTGGCCAATTTTTCTAGGAGTGGTTTTCCTCACATGCCTTTTAACCTTGACTTACTGGTACTATGTTCGTGCTACAGAACTGAATCCCGCAGGAAAAAAAGGACGAGAAAAACTACAAGTGGGATCCACTCACCAGGTGGAGGAACCCATGACCACCTCCCAGTAGTGGCAGCCACTGTCAATGAATATATTCCCTGCTGCCCCGTAGCACCCAGCGCCGCTAAACCTCTCCGGGGTATGGCTCTTCTTCAGAGAGCTTTCATCCTTCTCCATCTGCAACCCATCATTGGAGATCTTCAACTTCTTGTGAGTCATTTTGGGATCCAGTTTAAAGGGTTGGCCTGAAAAAAAAAGAAAGAAAGAAAAAACAAAAAACATAATAAAGTATTTAAGAATTCCATCCCTGTCCTCCAGGACTATCGCTACCAGGGGATTCTTCATAGGATGATCATTCTTGGGCCAGTGCAAGTTGGCTGCTATTTGGATTATATTAAGGAAGTAGGGCCTAAAGCCACCATTTTCAATAAAAGAAGAAGAAGCTGCCCCCTGGATAGATTATCAAATTAAAAGGAGGCTCTCAGGCTCTCATGTTCTCAAGTACGTTTTGTACTCTGCTTTATTTCAGTGGGTAGCTTGGGATTTGAGTAGGTCCTAGGGGAAGGAGTGTTTGAGGTGAGACAAAGTGAGGGGAGCTGATGAGGTAATTGCTGGTTGGTGGCAGAACAAAAAAATATAAGAACCCAGTGAAGACCATCTTTCTAGCCTCTTACTATGGGGATGTAAATAACATATGATTAGGTAAATTCATTAGAGTGACTGATGCATCAGGAATGATCAGAGACGGAATTTGTTGTGTAGGACTATTCACAACCTAGAATTTCTTATAACCATATGATAAAACAAATGACTAGAAGCCAATTGCTGGGTACAGCAAGAGCTGTGTTATACAAAATGGGTTTGTGACAGACACTGTTGGCAAACATAAACCCCCTTCCCTACTTTTTTCTCTTTTCCCCACTTTCACCATAGAGGGCAGAAGAGCTAAATATTCCAGCTCCAAGCCTCTCTTGCTGCTAGGGGTGGCTAATAAGATGAAAGTAGATGGAAACCGAAGTCAGACAGGGTTGGGGACACTTCTGGAAACGTGCCAGGCTTTCCCAATAGAAGAGACAGCCATCCTATGCACCGACCCTCTCCCTGCTTCCTATCCTAAAGGAAATATGACATCCGGAGGTTGCAAGGGCCATATTGTGGCCATATGATAATAAGTCACTATGCAAAGGGAGAAGGAGCTTAGGTCTTTTACAACATCACATCACAGAACTAGCTGTTGCACTAGCCCCGAACTGTCTACCTTCAATCTTTGTGCTATGGGAGACAGAGAAAAAACTGTTTGTTTTAGCTACTCACAAATACTATTTGTGAAGCTGAGTTAGTTGGAAGTCTGGAAGTCCCCTTAGGTCAGAAGCATTCCTAAAAGGTATGGCTTCTCTGCAGAAGGATTCTACCAGATTATCCCAAATAGTCTTACAAAACTGTCTTACAAAACTGTTCCCCTAGCATGGGATAGGGTGCAGAGAAAAACACTTTACTAACACCCTCCCCAAACACCAGCTACTACTACATACACTTTGCATGTATCTCTGTGTTCGTGTATTTCCCAAGGGCACCAGCAAACCCTGTGCCCAAAGCATATACTATTAAAGCCCCTCTCCTCAGTGCCTCTGCTCTCTTGCGCTGCCATGGGTCCCTTCTCAGGCTAAAAGTACTCCCTGGTACAGAAGGGAAAACGGAGCTCTCCTTTCGGATTCACCACAACATACTATTTGTTTTTAGTCGGGTGGGTTCACTGTTCCGGCTGCCTGCCTGGTTTATGGCTTTAACAATGAAGATGTAGCGGGTCCCACTCTGAAGTCCGTGCACTGTGTAGTGGTTCTGTTTAATGTTGGGCACAATCATCCAGCTATCCACTGAATTGTACAGGCCTGTAATGCGGGGAAAGAAAGGACATTAACCAGCAGGTAATAGAAAAAGGATGAGAAGCACACTGAAAATTCCTCAAAAGCTCACCCCTCCCCCCACCTGCTACCACAAAAAAAGAAGAAGAAGAAGAAGAAGAATTTCATTTTGTTTTCATTTGAGTCCCAGGAGACAGAGTAAGATATCTTCTGTCTCTTTTCTCCCATGGAGCTAGGCTCATGCCAGGCTCCTTATGGCCACTCTACAAAAGTTACAGAATCATCACTATTTTATAGAGTCCCTGGATCTTGACACCCAAGGCCCAATCCTCTGACAGCTGAGCCTGGCCTGGTATGGATGGAGTGGCACTGGGCAGAGCACAGGAACATGGGATTTCAGAGCCAACAGGACACCCACACACCCTATTTCCCTCATTTTACAAATGGAAACTAAGACTGAGAGAAAAAAAAGTGACTTGCCCAAAGTCACAGACAGATGGTGATGTGCTGAGTGTAACCCTCGTCTCTCACCCTAGTCCTGTTCTCTCCACTATGTGACAATGCATGAGGTGGACAGCAATGTGGCTTTGACCCTGCAAGATAGGGAAGCTGTCAGGGCTAATGGCTCATCTCTCCCACCCCCTCCCCACCCTTCCTCCCAAAACTAACTGTGCTCCGAGGTAGCATATAGGGAAGCCAAGGAGATGGCACACAAATCAAAGCAAACATTACCATCTCCTCACTTGACACTACCCATTTTTGTCCCTTCCCGGTTCTAATACCCATTTGAGGTTGGGTGGTCCAGGAATACATTGTGGCCTGGAACCTTCTTCCCTCCCAAGCTCAGAGATCTAGGTTTTTGCTTTCAAAACTCTTTGGAACATAAACACTGATTTAAACAGAGAAAAATCTGCATAATTAAAAACATGTATTTGGCTAACTGTGAGTAAAAGAGGGGTTGACATTCTGGTTTGTGAATTATCGAGTCTCCTCTCTTCTGTTATCTGCTTTTCAAGCAGTTTACTGCTTTTTAACCACCATTCTACCAAAGTGTGCGAAGGAATGGGCAAGGAAAATGAGCAGTGAATGTAGTCCCTTCTATGCAGCACTCATAAAGGATTTAGTGAGGCTGAAAATTAAAAATAATCATGAGTGTTTTAGAAAAAAAAATCATGAGTGTTTTGAAAAAGATCTGATCATGAGGGCTTTATAATGAATTTGGTGAGAAGTTGAAAAAGTCTCAAATAAAACCAGAAAAAGAAGCAAAATGGAAGGCAAACAGAGATGTTCTAGAAAGAGTAACTGGTGAAGATACTCAGCCATGTTCATGAAAAGAGAAGAAGGATAAGGGCCAGGAATGATGTTGGAGGGCTTGGTTATCCATGTACTAATTCACAGTATGAATCATAAACTGCACTTTGAATTTCAATACAAAGAGGGAAATAAATGGTCTTCCAGATATTCTTCTAATAATACAAAACTAAAAAACTGAACTTCATAATGAAGTACTATGTAGCTATGAAAAAGAATGAGGAAGATCTTTATTAATAAATATGGAGTGATCTCCAGGGTATACTGTTAGTTGAAAAAAACGAATTTCAGAAGAGCATGGATAGTATGCTAATTTTTTGCAAGAAATAAAGGCAAATAAGAGAACAATACATATGTTTGAAGTCAGCAGGCAAAGGGATAGGGATAGGATTAAAAAAGGGATAGGGATAGGCATGGGATTAAAAAGATATAGGGGAAAAGGACACTTTTCTGAATACACCTTTTTTGTCTTGTTCTTCCCTTTGGAAACACATTGTCTTACAAATTCAGAAAAGCACAATTAAATCAATATGAATGGGAAGAGTGGGGATGAAAACTGAAGACAAGCTGAAACAAATGAACCCTACTGCTTTTCAGATGAAAAACAACCACACCAAAGGGAAGGGGGCAGGAGGAGGACTGAAAACAAATCCTGAACTATTGTTTGTTTCTGTCATAGTGCAGGCAAAGCGCTTCTGAAACTGTTAGATACATTACAGGATTAAGCAAATGACCACGTGTGTTGACGTCATTGGGAGCCAGGGTTCTCACTATGGAAGCTGGAACATACGAATATGGAGTGGAGGAAGGCAAGAAAGAACCTGTGGGGATGCACTGGGATTAGAGGTACTGGTATGAACTCATGATTTCTATACGTGTGTATGTGTGTGTGTGTGTGCACGCACATGAGCATCCATATACACACATATGTTAGGTATGTGTGTCTGTATATTATGCATGTGCATAGGTATACATACATGGGCATATGGGTATGTTCCTAGTACCCAGATCTTGTTCTCTAATAACATCCTCCCATTAAAATGAACCAGGGTTCCTTAGAAAAATGACTGATTTTAAGGCTGGGGCAGGATAAGGTCAATATGAGTCTAGAATCTTCTGTTCTGCTAGAAGTAAAGAAGTGCTCGAGAAAATGATGGGAAAATGTAAGGACCCAGGAGTCAGCTTAAATGGCCCTTACTGGCTAAATCTGGACAATCTGAGCATCAAAATAAGCAAGGGCAGTGAAGAATTATAAACCATTGAAGAAAGAGAATTCACGAGTCTATACAGAGAAGTAGATAAATAAACAGAGGGTGGGGCTTTTGCTTATAGTAGAATGCAGAGTGCCAACTAGTAAATGGGGGAGGGAGTGCTCATTTGGAAAATCATCATTTTGCAATCATCAGGGTAAAGACTGGAACACGCAAGAATTTTTGACTGATGCTAAAACAGGAGTGGGGTGTGATGAATTTGATGAGGAAGCAGGACATTTTCATTGTCTCAAAGTATCACCACATGGATTGCTTATTAGTTGCAAAAAGAAAAATAGTAACTACGTGGTGAAGAAATCCAGCAAAGTCTTTGACCAGCTGAACAAAATTAGTATCACCAACGAAGGGCAAGTGGACATCACATGCCTCCAGATGTGATGTCCTCAGGAGGACACAACATCATCCAGCCATGAATGCATAATCTGAATACAAATCATGAGGAAACATCAGAGGAATGCCAAAATAAGGGACAGTATAATAAAGAAATAAAAGGGCATTTTTAAAAAGAGGACAATGTCGTTAAAGACAAAGAAAGGCTGAGGAAGCATTCTAGATTAAAGGGGACTAGGGATAATGACAATTGAATGCAATACCTTATCCTCAACTCTAACAGATAATATCAGGTCCTTTATATGTTAGAAAGGTGGTTGTTGGGTCAACTGTCAAAATTGGAATATGAATGGTGGGATCAGAAAAAATATTGTATTAAATCTCTTCCACACTTATATAACCACACTGTGAGTTATATAAGAGTTATATAAGAGTTTCCTTATTAGAAAACCTATGTTGAAGAATTTAGTGGTCAGAGGTGATAATGTATGCAATTTACTCTCAAATGGTTCAGAAATAGATAGGGAATGCTAGCAAATGATAAAGGAAATGGGAAAAATATTAACAACAAATGAATCTGGGTAAAGAGTATATAGACATTCTTTGTGCTACTCTTACAACTTTTCTGTGATTTTGAAACCATTTCTAAATTTTGAAAAGGCAAATATAGAATTCTCTAGGTGTCACTGAGAATTGGCGAGGTGGGGTTAACGAGTGAATTCTGGTAATGGAAGTATACACCTGGCTCAAATGGGAAAGACCACAATATGGAAATCCATGAACCCGAGTGTAAATGTGTGGTGGAGAACATTTGCATGGAAATGAAAAGGAGAGGAAATATAAGTTTTATCTTTGTGGCAGTATGTTATAGTCAGCCTGCTCAGACAGAAGGTATGGCCAGTGCTTGCATAATGCAAAACACAAAATTGAAATAGACGAAAGATAGACAATAATGGGGAAGACAATTGGCCAAACATCTGTTTGAATTCAGCTAACAGCATCATCGGAAACATTATTGGCTTGTGACCATTCCAAATCTTAGATGAGGTGGGGAGATAGTTACAGATGAAGAAAAGAAAAGGGAAAAGGAAAAGAGAAAAAGAAAGAAAAGCAAAAAGAAGAATAAGGGGAACTACTTCTCCAGACAAAATTCTAGCCCACAAGAAAGAAATTTCCGGTTAAAGAAAATGTGGAGTTACATTATTTTAAGATTCCTCATATAAATGGTATCAGGTCCTATTTGTCCTTCTGTGTCGGCTTATTTCACTAAGCATAATGCCCTCCAGTTTCATCCATGTTGTCACAAATAGCAGATAATTTCCTTCTTTTTTAAGGCTGAATTATATTTTATTGTATGGGCATACCATATTTTCTTTATCCATTGATCTATTGATGGACAACTTTTTGAATGTCAATTAAATTTCAACAAAGTGGTTTAAGAAGAGAAAATGTGGAAAAACTTCAAAGGAAAGCAACTCTCAGAGCCAAGGTTCAATCAATAGTGGCAGAACAGAGGTAAGCCAGACCGATGAAAAGATTAGGCCCTTGAATCTTCATGAATATGTATTCCCAATAAAATAGTTTCATCTTTTTCTTTAAGATTTTATTTATTTATTTACTGAGGGGGAAAGGTGGGACACACAGATTCCCCGCTGAGTACAGAGCCCAACAAGGGACTCGATCCCAGGACCCTGAGATCATGACGTGAGCCACAGTCAAGGGTTGGAGGCTCAATCTACTGAGCCACCCAGGCACCCCCTAAAATATTTTCGTCTCATCTGCCCATTGCCAGGCAGAATTTTGCTCGAGGATCTGCCCTTGTCACTGTCCTATTCCACTAGACTGGAAGATGACATGGAAGACAGGCTGGGAAGACAAAAACTGGATTTAAAAGGATTTTGGCAAGCTAGAATGTGAAGTCAAAGCTAACCAGACAAAATGAAAGAGGGATGAATTCAAGGTGTTGCATTTCAGTTTAAACAATCAAGAATTTGAAAGACCTAGGGATTTCAAGTGACTACATGCTCAGTAATCAACACTCAGTAGTCAGTATGACTACTGGAATAAAAAGGTTCAGGGCTAGGGTGGTCAGACCACTTTTGGAGTACTGTCTTCACTTTTTGGAGAGCACATTTTTTAAAAGATTTTATGCATTTTTTTATTTTATTTGTCAGAGAGAGTGAGCACAGGCAGACAGAGTGGCAGGCAGAGGCAGAGGGAGAAGCAGGCTCCCTGCTGAGCAAGGAGCCCGATGTGGGACTCGATCCCAGGACACTGGGATCATGACCTGAGCCGAAGGCAGCCGCTTATCCAACTGAGCCACCCAGGCGTCCCATTTTATGCATTTATTTTAGAGAGAGAGTGAGCACAAGCGGGAGATGGAGAGGGTGAAAGATTCTCAGACTCCATGATGAGTGCAGAGCCCAATACGGGACTCAATCCCAGGCCCCTGAGATCACGACCTGAGCCAAAACCAAGAGTCGGGCACTTAACCAACTGAGCCACCCAGGTGCCCCTAGACAGTGCATTTTATAAAGCACTTTGACACACAGCAGTGTGTTCCTGAAAAGGATACCATGACAGTAAGGGGCCTGAAACCATCTCACATGAGGAGCAATTCAAAGAATTAAGGGCATTTAGCCTGGAAAAGAGAAAATTTAGAAGGGACGTACATGAGAGCTACCTAAAGTTATCTGAAGAACTGTCATGAGAGAGATGGGTCAGGTTTGTTACTGAGGCACAAAAGGCCAGGACTAGGACTAATCAGTAGCTGTGGGTTTCATTCAAGAAACATTAAACTTGAAGTCTTACAGGCTTGTGTTCAATCCTTGACTCCATCAGTTTGTAGCTCTGTGACCTTGGGCAACTCATTTCACATGAACCTCAGCTTCTTCATCCATAAAACAGAATTAGTATCATCTATGCCATAAGGCTAGGGAAGAAGCCATGAGGACTCAGCATGATGATCTATGTGGGAGCGTTTATAAATAACAAAGCGGAATGCACGTTATCAATTCTTATTGTCATTGTTATTTACAAAGAGGAAGGGTTAGGCCCTCCATAAGGAAGCCCTGACAATTATTTACAACAACACAGCAACAGAATGAGTTATTTTGTTAGAAGTGAGCTACCTATCACCAGAACTGGAAATGTTCCAGTAGAGGCAGGACAGTCATCCACTGGGTGTCTGGTAGAAGGGAAGAAGATTAGCCTAAAGAACTTCTAAGTTTCCTTCCAATCCGAAGGTGCTATGATCCTATCACCGTTAAGAATCATCCTTTAAGTTCTTCTTTACAAAGGGCTATATATCTTTGAAAATGGAGAGCAGAGCCTTTAGACCTTTGTCGCTTGGACTTATGGCTCAGCTCCCAGCAGACCACTGCTCTACCCCTCTCAGGAAGGAGAAGCTCAGTTGCTGGCTGTAAGACTCACCAGAGCAGGGGAAAGAGAGAGACAAGGGCAGGAAAGCATGTCAGGGAGGCCTCAGGGTTTGTGACTCCTCAAGTTGAATAAAACACCTAGGAGTACAGCTACCCAGGCCCAGTGGCTTAGGTGGGAGCTGCACGAGGCAAGTGTTTTTCGAGTGCGACCCACAATGTCCTATCACCTCCGCAGCCCACCATGTGGCCCAGCATGGGCACCAAACAGGAAAAGAAAGCCTATTGGGCTGGTGTCATTGGGGGAAATTCCTCTCATGTGGGCCTGCGTGAGAAGTGAGACCCAGATGCACACACACACAGAAAGGTAAAAGAAAATACTAATTTGCAGCTCTGCAGACTAGGGCAAGAGCCTTAGGGTGAATCTTAGGGTGGGAATCAGTTCTAGTCTTGAATCCAGTTTTAATTCTGCTTTCCAGTTCTCCCCGACACAGGGAGGGGAACTCTCAACCGGGTCCCTCTTATCTGGCCATCTATGAGTCAAGTTTCTATTCTGCCTGGTCTTGCTCCAATTCACAAGAAGATGAAACCATAACATGTGAGCTTAGTGACTGCTTTTTAAACAGCTTTCACTTCATGGCCCACTGCCACATTTTTGTATTTGGTGTCATTCTTGGAGGAGGGGGAGAAGGGGGACAGTGACAGAGGCAGAAGGCTTATCACTACCATCTCAGACACAAATAGGTCCAGGAAAGGAAGCAGTTGTCCTCGAAGGTGATGTATTTTATCATGTTAATGAAGTGGAAGAAGAGCTGAGGAGAGAGATGTTCACACACAGAGAATCAGCAATGACAGTGGCGTGGCTACCCAGGAATGAATTCTGCGCTGGGTTCTGACTCAGGATGAGCAGAGTGACATGGGTTAACTGAGGAAAGGCTAGGGATTACATAAACAAATGGGAGTGGCCCCCGTGACTCCCCCAGCAAGGAAATACACACCTTGCTTGTCCACCCAGCAATACGGTCTTTGCAATGCCCTGGGGGAGCTTACACTGTCTATGAGAAACACTATACTCAACAACCTAACATGTCTTACAAACACTTGCCTCGTGGCGCCCCGGCCAATCTTGAGCAGCTTACTGCTTCCTTACATTTCCTTATCTCTGGCCACAGGCCCCAACTACACCATGACTTACTGATGAAGTTAGCCTGGCCAGTGAATATGGTGTACTGAAGCTCATAGGAGCTGATGCTGAACTCATCATCTGAGATCCAGTGGACTGTAATGGTGTCGTGGGAGGCAGTACAGAGCTCCTCTCGGATAGATGGTGGGTTTGGGGCTGTAAGGAAAGGTGGAAAAGAAGGTGAGGAAGGCACAATCTCTCTGTTCTGGAATTTTAACAGTTGTCATTCTTGCTGCCCAACTCAACACCTCGTGGCGAGGAGTTTCTCTTCACCAACGAGATGTGTTCGATGGAAGCCAAGTGCCGAGACCTCCAGTGGTCATGGGGTTTTCTTACTGCATAACCTTCGACATGTTTCTTTTTATTTTAAAATAAGTTTTAACATATATTCTGGGCAGGGTGGCCAAGAGCCAATTATACGAGTTCTCTTATCTGTGAAATAAGGGATGACCATTACCTGACAGATTTGTGGTAGATACTTATACTACAAAATGAATACAGGTGTCTGGCATAAATCAGTTGTTCAGTAAATGACAGTTATTTTAATATGCTAACAAAAATAATGACCAATGCCAAATTATTGTATGTGTGTCTTTTTCTCAGGAAGTGGCCATTCAATAATCCTGAAGGTAGCCAGAATTTTTCACAGGCTGGTTGCATCCCTCGTTTCCTAAAATTATCTGCAAGCCAGACAGTTCTTACATTTTTTTTCATCCTAATCTGCTAGTTCTTCAAATTTCCTTAAAACCATTTGAACAGTGCACGTGTCTAATTGGGACATGCTTTAATATTCCATAATTGCCACCTGAGTTCAAACCCCTTCAACAACAAGCAACAATATATTACTTATAGGCTCATAAGGAGAAATCCATCAGCAATGTCCCTTTTTTTTCTTGACCTTTAGGTATGATGGTACTCCCGTCTACCCCCAGAAATATCTGACACATCCTCTTTCTTTTCTGATACATGAGCTAAAGTACATTCTATCTAAAAAGAGACATGTATTATCTTAAAGGTTATAAAAGCATTTTTGTTACAAATATGGTCCTTTTCTGATTACCTTAAAGTAAAAGAACACCAAAAGACAAGCATTAAAACAGAAAGGAAACCACAGTATTTTCACACCTGTTAAGTAATCTAGCCCCTCCAGCAGTTTCTTTTCTCTGGAAAAATCTAAAGCAAAGTTTTCAAAGGCATCATTAAAATTGATGTCTGGAATCAGAACTTGAGAAGATGCTGTTGCCAT
The DNA here is from genome assembly GCA_003697995.1 of Taxidea taxus jeffersonii. NCBI lineage: Eukaryota > Metazoa > Chordata > Mammalia > Carnivora > Mustelidae > Taxidea > Taxidea taxus. The sequence goes on along the minus strand of ML096491.1, from coordinate 15,345 downwards.
AGCGACCCTAGGAAAGAGAAAAAGTGCATCAATATACATCAAAATCAGTTTGCAACCTTTATCCAATGTTTGATTCCTGGTTCAACAAGGCAAAAATATATATGGCTCAGAGGGCTTGAGTCATTAAATGGAAAATATCATATCTGTGATTTCCTAATGGAAACCAGTTAAAATTTAATCTTCAGGAACAAATTAAGAGATATACCATATTTATTCACATATGTTCACCCCCCAAGTATACTCCCCCATCCTGTCTTAATTTTGAGAAGTAAATACAGGATTTTTTCCCCTCTGCATCATTTTCCATCTGGCAGGCAGCATCAAAACTAGACCTCTGAAGGCTTGGTAAGAGCAGTTTGAGAGATTATTTTTCTTCCCCTCTATTTTTTTATGCTAATCAACAAGCCAGAATGCTGGGGCTGAGCTGAGTTCAAGCCTTCACCTGAATACTGTACTTGATTTGTTCTTTTATAACATTTACATTTAATTTTATTACTATTTACTATGATTACATAATGCTCTGCTACTTTTACCTCCCCAGTTAGTTCTATGCATCTCAAGAGCAGGGTTTGTATTTTGTACCTTTCATAGCTTCCATGGTCTGTTACACAGTGTTGGACACATGGTGAATAAACAATTGTTAAATGAATAATGAATGACTAACAACAACACAGCTGCTAACATTTATTGAGCATTTAGTAGACAGAAGAGATCATGCATGCACTTTACATACATTATTTAATTTACCTCTTGCCATAATCCTGTGTAGTAGACGTTATTTCCATTTTGTAAATGACAATAAGATATAATGTAAACAAGAAATGACACATAGAAAGCTTAAGTAACTTGCCTAATGTCACACAACCAGTAAGGGTCAGAAAAAAAAGGAAATATAACTGAATCTATGTTCGTTGGATTCTAAACTCTATACCCTGAACCAATTTAGACAGCTCTTTTAAAAAAAATAAGGTAAATTCTTCTGTGCTTCAGCAATTTTTAACCATGATAACACATCAGAATTCTCTTGGGCAGTTTTGACCAAAGCACACATGTTGAGGCCCTATGACAGACCTTCTGAATCACAGCCAATGAAGATCCTTGAACATGCAAATGACAGAATGGAAAAAAAAAACCACACTAATCTGGCAACAATACGTAGGTAGAATAAAGGGAAGAGGCACTGAATGTAGAAGACCAGAGAGGAAACTTCTAAGGTGAACTAGTTGTAAGGGATTGAGAAGTTAAACAGACATTTGCACATACACCCTGCTACATATCCACCAACAAGAGCTCTTGGCTATTTGTGAAAATAGAGATGACTTAGGAATAAGCTGTAGGCCAGGATAAACATATGAAAGACTAACAGTATAATCTTCAGGTCTTACATAGAATGGCCAGTCTTCAGGATTCAATGAGTAAGAAGACAACAACCCATATAGGGCAAGAGTTAAGGCAGGAAATTGGCTCATGAAATTTCTTCCTGGCCTCTCCAATCTTCTTTCTTCTATCCATCCACCCATCCACCCATCCAATACTCACTGAGCACAAATAATGTGCCAGGCACTGTGCCAAGCACAGTGGAGACACACAGTTGTGGTCTTTGCCCTCACGAAGTTCAGTTTGTGGAGGAGAAAGATATTAAATATGCAATAAAAGTGCCACTACAAAGGGACTGTACCATACACAAGACCCCCCTGGCAGGGACTTGGGCACTAAGGGAAATCTCTCCGGAGGAAGTTCATTTTACACAGTGCCCTACACAATGAGTAGGAGTTAGGTAAGCTGAGACTATGTGGCTCTGTGTGTTCTCTCTAGCCTGAAGGTTGCAGAATTAGCAAAATCACACAGGGCCTTTGGGCCACGTTGCAAGGTTTGCACTTTATCCAAAGAGCAGTGAGGGCCACTGAATCACTTTCAGCTGAGGAGTGATGCTCAAATTTATGTTTTAGGAAGCATGCTCTGTCTGTACGGATGGGCTGGAAGGGGTCAAAATTGGGGGCAAAACAGATTTTAAGGTGTCTACAAATGAGCAAAAAGGAAAGCAGTGACAGGAACATAGACAAATAAAACAGAAAGCTAATTCACACAACATGAAAACAAATAGGCAACAAATATATTTCAAAGCCCAGGGCGCCTGGGTGGCTCAGTTAGTAAAGCATCTGCCTTTGGCTCAGGTCATGATCCCAGCATCCTGGGATCAGGATCCCTACTCAGCAGGGAGCCTGCTTTTCTCTCTCTCTCTCTCTCCCTCTCCCCGGGCTTCTGATCTTTTGCTCTTTCTCTCTCTTACTCACTCTCTCTCTCAAATAAATAAATAAAATATTAAAAATATATTTAAAAGCCGACTATATGAGGAATCAAATAAATGTACATTAAAGTGCGATTGCATTGAAGATTATAAATAATGACAATTATAGGAGCTTTTTATGCCGGTATGAGATAATGTTTACATATTTTATTAGGACTGAAATTGATAACAAATTTTGGGGATAAGTTTGGCATTAAATACCAACATAGATTAAAATGCATATATTCTTTGACATCACAGTTCTACTTCATAAATTTATTGCTAAGGAAGCAACTGAGGTGTAAGGGCATTCAACATACCATATGTACCCTAACTCTCTAACCATGCAGACTGAGCTAAGTAATACATAATACATCAAAAGATGAAATACTACAAGGCCACTGAAAATCAGTTCAATGACAGGGACAAGTTCATGATATATTGCTAAGTTTCAAACATAGGGTATAATGAAGTATATACAGCATGATCCTCTATTTGTGAAATATTTATTAAATCTAGGGGCGCCTGGGTGGCCGAGTCAGCTAAGCATCTGACTATTGGTTTCAGCTCAGGTCATGATCTCACAGTCATGGGATCAAGCCCCACCATGGGCTCCCTGCTTAATGGGGAGTCTGCTTGAGATTCTTTCTCCTTTCCCCTCTGCCCCTCTCCAGTCACACACTGTCTTTCTCTCTCTTAAATAAATAAAAATCCTTTAAAAAATAAAAATCTAAACATTGGGATACTATACTCCCAAATGTTAATAGTGGCTGAAAGTTAAGAATGAGTAAAAATGACATCGGGGTATCTGTAAGTGTGTGTGTGTGTCTATGTTTAATATGTTTAAGCAAAACAACATTAGTTATCTCTCAAGGACGATATGATAATTGTCATTTGTAAGGGGTGAAGGAATACTCTCCCAGCTGGAATTTTGTTTTAACCGAGGTCTTGGCCCATAATAGATTATTACAATTATTATTGGTGGGGAAGAATTTCAGACCCTGTGAGAAACCACTGATGAAGATATTGAGGTTGAGCAGATGATTCTCAAGAGAAAAGAGAATAGCCTAAAACAGAATCATAAAGACAACAGCTTTAAAAGAATAGGTCAAAGGGAATGTGCTCCCAAAGGCAAAAGAAACTCAGTAGGTAGGGAGAAAAGCAGAGGTGTTCACTGAAGCTAAGGGCAGAGAAATTTCAAGTATGAATCATTGTCAGTAGGAACAAAGGTTATTGAGTGATTTTTTAAAAGATTTTATTTATTTATTGGACAGAGACACAGCAAGAGAGGGAACACAGCAGAGGGAGTGGGAGAGGGAGAAGCAGGTTCTCCGTGGAGGAGGGAGCCTGATGTGGGGCTCGATCCCAGGACCCTGGGATCATGACCTGAGCAGAAGGCAGACGCTTAAGGACTGAGCCACCCAGGCGCCCCTATTGAGTCATTAAGGAAGATGAAACAGTAAAATAAAACAAAGGAACATCTATTAGATTTAGCAACAGGGTATCCATTTGGTGACCTCAGAAAGAACACTCGGAATAGTAGTGGCAGAAGACATTTCAGAGACTTGAAGAGTGAGTGGGGATGATTGAATAACGTGGTTTAAATTTATGTTTTATCTCTGCTCTCATGAAATACCATTGAAATGACAGTCAAAGAATAAAATGTCATGAACCCACAAAGACAAAGAGAATGAAAAAAGACATGCCAGCAAGTAAGAGATTGTCAGCAAATGTTTGGAAGCTAGAAAGGGATGCATGAGTGGTAACCAACAACAGACCAGAGAAAGCTGGGTCAGGAAGCCAACAATGTCAAGCTGATTTTGTGCTGCTGACAGCTGAAAGTTTATAGGAAGAACAGCTAGACCCCAGATCCACTCAACCAGAGACTACTCCTCCCTCATCCTGGCAGGAGATGTGAGGTTCAGTTTCTGCAGAGCTTTGACGCTGTATCAAAAGCAGTCTTAAAACCCTCAGCCACCTTTTCTTGCTTGGCTCTCAGAATCGTGGCAGCCAGGCTTGTCTCCCTCACCCCCCATCAGAAGCAGGAGATTGGTAGATTCCTTCTAGGGGAAACTGACTGAAGAGAAAACACCTACAGAACTGACATTTGAGTCCCCTCAGTAAAAATCTGGCATTCCACCCTATTATCCTATAGTGACATTCACCACAGAACAAACTGTTTCCATCCCCTCAGATCTTCCAGTCACCCTCTAGTGCTCCAATTCAAACAGGCAGCCGAAAGCTTACCAAACATGTAGGGAAAGACAGAAACTAAAACAAACTAATAGAGAAAAGGAACTTGGAGGAGACAAAAACAATGCAGAGCTTAGAAGTTTTTAAATGATCGTCCAGATCTTCAAGAAGATAAACAAATAATTTGTATCCAAAAAGCAAGGACAGAATGATAAAAAAAAAAAAAGCAAAGATCAAGAAAGAGCTTATAAATGAAAATAAGAATGCTGAAATTAAAACTTTAATAGAAGGACTGGATAAAAACTTAAGGAAACATCTCAGATAACAGAGTAAGAAGACAGTGTCATGAAAACTAGGAAATGAAAGATTTTAAATATCAGAGAGAAAATCTAGAATGTTCAACCTCTGGGACTAATTAGAGTCCCAGAAAGAGAGAAGACAGGAAATAAATGGGAGGAAATTATTAGTGAATAATATAAGAGAACTTCCCAGAATGGAAAGTCACCAGGCTCCAGATTGGAAAGACCTACTTAGTGCCCAACAAAAATGAATGATAAAAGACCCACACCAAGGCATATCTTGGAAAATTTTAAGAAAAACAGGGTTAAAGATAAGACCTTAAAACCTTCAAATTTTGAAATATAGGTCACATTTAAAAGATCAGGGATCAAAATAGCAGTGGGTTTCTCAGCCCAACACTAGAAGTTAGGAGACAATAGAGCCATGCTTTCAAAATCATAAGGGAAATCTATTTCCAACTTACCAAATGTGAAAATAGATTTCAAATATTTTTTAAACAAAAAGTTTTTGAAAATTTACTTCCCATGTATTCCTTCTTGGAAGAGTATGGGAAAAATTGTTCCAACAAAATTAAGAGTAAAATAGTACATGAAGGGGAAATCAGGCAGAGCCTGAAGATGTCTCTAATTAAGAACACTGAGAATCTAGGAGACTAAGTTGGCTGGAGTTCACAGAGCAGAGTACCAGAGAGAAGAAGTCTGCACAGAGAGAATTCTGGAGACCTCTGGAAGGTTCCCATTTCAACAAAATACTGATCAATACATGCATGTGAGGAAATTGCCCAAGGCCAAGAAAAGAGCTCCCTTAAAAGATGAGAGGGAAGGGTGAGTGGGTGGCTCAGTTAGTTAAATGTCTGCCTTAGGCTCAGGTCATGACCCCAGGGTCCTGGGATTAAGCCCCAAGCTGGGCTCCCTGCTCAGCAATGGAGTCTGCTTCTTGCTTTTCCCTTTCCCTCTGGCCCTCCTCCACTGCTTGTGCTCTCGCCCTCTTTCAAATCAATAAATTTTTAAAAGTTTTTTAAAAAAGGATGAGAGGGAAAAAAATCCCTGGTCTTCACAAAGGGCCAGGAATAGAGTCTGTTCCCAAAAGCCAGACTGGAAAATCTCATGATGCATGGAGCACCTAGGAGAGTACTCAGAAATGTCTTGCCTCACTAGTACAGAAAAATGTGACTCAGACTAAACACTGCTCTGATTCCACCTAAAAGTCTTAAAAACAAGGCCCAAAGGATCAAGTTATTTTCAAGAAACTTAACCGTGTCCTAGAACAAAGCTTAAGAATATTTATAGAAATACAAAAATATACAGCATCCAATAAGATAAATTTCATTATGTCTGACATCCAGGAAAAAAAAAAAAGATCAGATATGCAAAGAAGGAAAAAAACACAACCTCTAATGAGGAGAAAAAGCAATCGATTAAAACTAACCCAGAACTAACACAGATGTTAGAATTAGACATTCTGACAATTATAACTATTCCATGCTCTGTCCACGTTTTGATTTTAATTTTTTTCTGAGTATTGTTGACACACAATGTTACATGAGTTTGAGGTATACAACACAATGATTCCACAAGTCTGTATGTTATGCTCTGCTCACCACATGTGTAGCTACAGCTACCATCTGTCACCATTCAACCTGATTACACTATCATTGACTATATTCCCTATACTGTACCTTTTATTCCCACGACTTATTCATTCTATATCTGGAAGCTGTATTTCCCTCTCCTCATCACCCATTTTGCCCATCACCCACCCACTTTCCCTTGGCAACCATCAGTGTGTTCTCCATATTTGTAGGTCTGATTCTGCTTTTTGTTTGTTCATTTGTTTTAGTTTTGTTTGTTTTGTTTTGTTTTAGATTCCATATGAGTGAAATCATACGGCATTTGTCTTTCTCAGTCTGCCTTATTTCACTTTGCATGGTCCATCCATGGTGTCGCAAATGGTAAGATCACATCCTTTTTTATGGCTGTGTAATATTTGTGTGTGTGTGTGTGATATCTTCTTTATCCATTCATCTATCAGTGGACATGTAGGTTGCTTGACTATTATAAACAATGCAATAAAAATAGGGGTACATACATCTTTTTTGAATTAGAGTTGCGTGCCATATATTCAAAAACTAGAGGAAAAGCTAAATATGTTTAAGTAGAGATATGGATATTATAGAAATAACCAAACTGAACTTATAGAGATGAAAACTACAATGTCTGAGATGAAAAATATACTGGAGAGATTAATGGCAGAGTAGGTATTACAGAAGAAAAGGTTAGTGAATTCCAAGATATATTAGAAACTATCAAAATGAGGGGCAGGTGAGTGATTCAGTCTATTAAGCATCTGCCTTCAGCTCAGATCATGATTTCTGAGTCCCGGGATCAAGCTCAGGGTCAGGCTCCCTGCTCAGCAGGGAGTCTGCTTCTCCCTCTGCCCCTCCCTCCTCTCTGTCTCTGTCTCTGTCTCTCTCAAATAAATAAAATCTTTTTTAAAAAGAAAGGAATATTATGGCTCCATCAGGAAGGATGAATACCCAACTTTTGCATCAACATGGACGGGACTGGAGGAGATTATGCTGAGTGAAATAAGTCAAGCAGAGAGAGTCAATTATCATATGGTTTCACTTACTTGTGGAGCATAAGGAATAACACGGAAGACATTGGGATTTGGAGAGAAGTGAGTTGGGGGAAATCGGAGGGGGAGACGAACCATGAGAGACTGTGGACTCTGAGAAACAAACTGAGGGTTTTGGAGGGGAGGAAGGTGGGGGGTTGGGTGAGCCTGGTGGTGGGTATTAAGGAGGGCACATATTGCATGGGGCACTGGGTGTGGTGCGTAAATGAGTCTTGGAGCATTGAAAAAAATTAAATTACAAAAACATACCATTTTATGTGTCAATTATATCTCATAAAGATAAATTTTTTAAAAAAGAAAAAAAAAGAAACTATCGAAATGAAACACACAGAGAAAAAATAGCTAAAAAAGGAACAGGGCATCGGTGAGTTAAGACAAACTTCAATGAGCCTAACATACATGTAACAGGAGTCTGCATAAGAAGGGAAGGGGGTGGCATAAAGAATACTCAAGGGGGCACGCCTGGGTGGCTCAGTCAATTAAGCATCCAGCTCTTGGTTTCGGCTCAGATCAGGATTTTAGGGTGGTGAGATCAAGCTCCGCATCAGGCTCGGTGCTCAGTGCACAGTCTGCTTGAGATTCTCTCCCACCCTCTGCCCCTCCCCCTGCATGCTCTCTCTCTCTCTCTCTCTGTGTCTCTCTCTCTAATAAAGAAAAAAATCTTCTAAAAACCATTTGAGGAAATGATGGCTGAAAAATTTCCAGGTTTGCAGAAGTCAATTGTTAATGTCTAAAATGGGGGGGATAGCAATATAAGGATGTTATTTAGAAATGTAAAGGCCATGCCAACAGAAATACCTAACAGAGCTGAAACTTCTTGGCTTTGCTGGGAAGGTGTAGACTGTGGAACTAAATTCCCCAGGTTTGATTCCTGCCTCTATCCTTTACTAGTTGGGTCATCTTAGGCAAGTCACATAACCTCTCTGAGCCTCATTCTCTCACTTCTAAAATGAGGATAATAACAGCTTCTATCTCATGAGGGTTTTTTGTGAGGATTAAATGAGTTAACACTTACAGGGGCTTAGACTAATGCTCAACACAGAATCAATGCTCAATATTATTCTTATTGGAGAATAGAAATCAGCGGTGAGATTGCTCTTTCTTGCAATATGACTATTAATAATATTTGATTTTTTAGACTATGCACAAGTATTACTTTAATATAAATAACTTTTAATGGTGGAGAAGAGTAAGTCAGAGGTGAGGACATGGCACTGTCTTTGAAGAAGTTTGCTATGCAGGAAATAGATGGATAAAGCAATAGCTAGAGGGGGTATAAGGGAAAAGAAAGTTGTGGGTGTTATATTTTTTAGATAGGAGAGACATAAGTGGGTTTAAAGGTGGATATGAAGTCAACTAGAGAAATGGAGAAACTGAAGCTATGGGAAAAAAGGGAAGCATGTGGCCAAAACACAAATAATACAATATAATCAAAAGGGAAGGGTGCCTGGGTGGCTCAATTGGTTAATCGTCAAACTCTTGATCTCAGCAGGTCTTGATCTCAGGATTGTGAGTTCAAGCCCCGCCTTGGACTCCACACTGGGCATGGAACCTACTTTAAAAAAAAAAAAGGAGCGGGGAGGCAAAAGTCATGGATGTGGATGTAGATATGCCCAGCAGTTTGGTTTGAGAAGCTAAGAACTTTGTCCTTTGTCCTTTCATACCTGCCACTCTTTAAAATAGGATGTGAAGTCATTTGCTGAGCATGAGAGGGAAGGTGGCAAGGTTGGAATTTTTGAGTTGAACACAGAACACTTGAAATAGTCATTAGGGAGACAAAGCAAAAAGAAAGCTGAGCAAGGCGACACAGAAGGATTTGGGGGCCCCAATGAGATTAGAAGCCATAAATGTGTGGTGTGATAATACCAACCTCTTTGGTTATGTGGTTTTCTCTAGCTGGGTTCTGCAACTCAAATACAGACATGGAAAAGGTGGGAAGAGGGGGGCCTGGGTGGCTCAGTCAGTTAAGCATCTGTCTTCAGCTCAGGTCATGATCCCTGGGTCCTGGGATCGAGTCCTGCATTGAGCTCCCTGCTCAGTGGGAAGCCTGCTTCTCCCTCTCCTCCCCATTCATGCTCTCTCTCACTATCTGTGTCTCCAAAGTAAATAAATAAAATATTTTTAAAAAGAAAAAGAAAAAACCTGGGCTGGTTCAAGGTTGGGGGTTCGATCAGGTTGGTGTGATAAAAAGACCAGGGAAGTGGGTACATTGCAACAAGAGTGAGCTGCTGACATGAGAAATCACAGACCCTCAACAGGCCAAAGAAAGAAGTAAAGACAGTAGGTAGCTGGTAGGTAGCAGTCGGGTCTTAGGGATCCCGATGAAGTTGAAGAATAGATACTCTGGAAGAAAACCAATCAACTTTAAGTACAGAGGTTGTAGCTAGAACACAGCAGGGGGTGTTAATTTATTATTTCAGTGCAATTCTGACTAATGGTGAGGTTCAGCATGGGAGCCATGGAAGCAGGTAGATGAAGGGGAGCAGTGGTGAGGGTCACTGGAGGAGGGGATGGCAAGGAGCCCATTAGATAGGGTCAGCCATGTGGAAGCTGCCAGGGTCACCCGGAATGATGGCAGAAGCAATAGGAAGGAATACTGCGTACATGGAGCCAAAGCCTTCAGTAAATGAGAGAGAGAGAAGGAGGCCAAATTTGCCTAATATGTCTCTGTAGCCCCTTAAAGCCTCAGTGACTCTACTGAGAAATGTTCCACTTTAGACTTCAGATTCTTTGCACATGGTGTATAGATGGGCTTCGAAGGACCCATGAGTCCTCTGGAATCACATGCAAAATTCTACGTGTACGTATCTAACATGCATTTTCCCCTCAGGAGAGGGCTCAGGGCATTCATCATGTTTTCAAGGGCATGACTGATTAAAAACAAAAGCCTAAAAATTACCGCTCTATCCATCTGTGTGAGAGATAACTAAATGAAAGGAATAAAAATTGCACAAAGACTCAGGGAGGTCACACACCTATCCCTGTAGCCAAAAGTCTCTCTGCCCCTACACTAACACCGACATAGAAAACTCTGGCACATTGGGAAACCTGGGTGGCTCAGTTGGTTGGGCGTCTGCCTTTGGCTGAGGTCATGATCCCAGGGTCCTGGGATCAAGCCCCACATTGGGCTGCCTGCTCAGCGGGAAGCCTGCTTCTCCCCCTGCCTCTTGCCCTGCTTGTGTTCCCTCTCTCCCTCTCTCTCTCTGACAAGGAGATAAAATCTTAAAAAGAAAAGAAAAGAAAACTCCAACACCATTCAATGGGCAGCGGAGAGATAGGGCAGAGCCCTAGCTAGTTCCCTAGTTCCCTAGGGAATGTGGCTGGCTGTGCACTGGCAGAAGCAGTGAAGCTACCCAGAGAGGAAGGTGCCAGAGCTCCACAGGGCAGCATACCACTGAGGCTTTAGTAAAACTATCTGGTAAGATCTTCGGGTGGCAGCTGCTATGTAGGTGCCCAAACAGAATTCAGTGACTTCCAGCTGCACCCTTTTCCTAAGAGCAGGCCTGGAGAAAAGAAGAGAATGAGCTCACCTCTCGGCAATATTTTTTGCAGACTGGAGAAACCGGGCCTGGTCATTTTCTTTCAGGATATGTTCAGCCTGGTTGATGAGGACTGTCGAGCGCTCAAGACACTGGCGGCAATTAGCAACCTGCTGTGCCAACTTTCTCAGTTTCATAACCTTAAAGGAATGAGCAGAAGAAAAATGAGCTTCAACATCCAGGGCTTAATTAAAAACAATAAAACAACACGAAGGAGATCTGCTGTGGCGATGCTAAAAATAAGGCCTGTTAATATCCCATGGTCCCTGTACTAACCACTCACCTTCTCACCCCACCATCTACGCCTTGCCAGCCCCTCCTCCCACCTACAGTCCACTTACTTAGGCCGCAACGCACTCAGTCATATACTCTTGGTCATCTGCCTCCTCTTTTTCATGGACAATGTTAATTTTTCTGATTAGAACAACAGTGCATGCTCACTGTTGAGTATTTAGAAAATAAAAAGTATCAAAGGGAGCCCTGCCACCCAGGGATCACCATCAACCCATTTTATGGTCGATATATTTTCACAGCCATGTTTAATACTTCCTTGTTCTTTATGATGCTCTACCTTCACGATGAATATCTTTCTCTCTGTATTCTTAGGAGCACCTGTGCATTCACAGATCTGTGTTCTCAGGAATTTCAGTTCCTGCGTTGGCTAGAACCACCCAGCATGGCACAAAGTATTGATCATCACCTCAGACTCTCATAATCCTCACACTTTATACCCAGCATGAGCTTATAATCACTACGCTGACCAGCAGATCAATACGCCTACAACCATGTGGATGCATGGAGGCTCACACCTGACCTTGACCCTGCTTCTTCAGTTCCCAGGATAAAAATCTGGAAGTCTTCTCTTTCCCTTCATCTTTTACAGTGGAGCAGTCGAGGATTCCCATCATTTCCTTTCCAGTAATTCCTGTTTTGTCCTTCCCTTCCACTTGTGCTGACATTTCCCTGGTGTAGGTCTTCATCGACTCCTATCAAGTCATTCCATAAGCCTCTTAGATTGCTTCCCCGACTTCAGTGTCATCCTGTTCAGACCCATCTGGTTACTCCTGTCATATAGATCACTCTCTCCCTTCCTAAGAAATTAGGATGGCTTCCCAATGCCTTTGCAGTTAAGCCCAAAGTCCTTATAATAGCACTCATGGTCCTTCCATAATTCTGGCCCACATTTCTACCATTGCTTTTTTTTCTTTTTGGATTGACTTATAACATACCTACAGTAAAGCACCCACCTCTGGGTGGACAACTCAATGACTTTTTTTTTTTTTTGCATATACATACACGCATGTAACCATCAACCGGGTCAAGGTATAGAATATTTCCAATACCCCAGAACTCATCATTTTTACCAGGTTTATAGCACTAAGCCAAACATCGCTTCTTCTTTGCCTCCCTCCCTCTAACCCCATTTCTTCTTACTTTCACGATCCACTTTCAAACCGGAATCATCAGGATGAAACTCTGACATTTGTAAAGTCAACTCTGCCTTGGCCTCACCAAAGCTCCATGCTTTACCTTTGTCTCTTTGATTTTGACAGCGATCATTTGCTTCCTCTGCTGGATGATCTCTACCAGCTCGTCACATTCTTCCATGAGTTTTGCCTCATGCATAGCAGTATTCACCTGCCAAGAAAGTCCAGAATATTACACAGTGATTGCTGCCTTTGTCCCCTGCTGGTTCTCAAAGGTTCGGATTGGTGCTAAGCATGCAGAACTTCTTCCATACCTCCCTCATAAGATCACTCCTAGAAGAAGGGTAGAGATGATGATATTAATGATGCAAGGGCATTGAAGCACCACAGACAGGAAGCTCTCCGGCCTCTGGTAGATCATGATAGTTAATGGAAGGCTGGGCAGAAGGACAGATGAGATGGGGGCATGTTATTCCCACCGTATAATTCCCTTTACTCTTACTCCAGCACCCTTTCCTCCTATTGTTCTTTTGAAAAAAGGGTAAGGAGAATTAAGTATGTCAGGAAAAGAGGATCCCTCTCCACAGGCACAACAATATTAAGGTAACATTACAACAATCTATTTCTACCATCCTAAAAAGGAAATCTTTCCAATTTTCCTTGTTCCCATCTCATCCTAAAACATATGAATGGACAGCCATGAGTTCAGAGTAAATATACGCATGTGTAGATACATTTTCGTAGAGTTGTCATGATGTCTTAGCAGATACTTCTCACTTTCGGCCATCCAGAATCTGAATACTTTCCTATTTGGGAATACTGGCTACATCAAAATATCTCCACCACAAAGTCAGAGTTAGGGGGACAGGGTTGAAAAAAGAGCCACCATTTTTCATCGTCTTTCCATATACTGATTTCTCCTTCTTCCCATCTCTACTACTCTTGACCTTAGATGGGAGGAAGGCCCCAGAAGGGCTAAAATGAGAGCAAGGATCTTTGGGTGGCCTAAGTATAAAGGCAAAGGAAGGGAGATGAACTTACAACTCTTAAGCACTCAGTGTTCCAAGGGCTTTCTAGATAAATTCTTTCATGTAATTATCATAAGTGCTTCATAACAGAGGAGCCATTTTTGTTCACGTTTCACAGATGGAGAAACTGAAGCTCAGACAATTTGAGAGACTCACTCAAGATCACACAGCTATTGGTGGTAAGCCCAGCATTCAGACCCGGTTCTGTCAAGTGAAACCCCAGGGCCAGCTGGGTGGGTGGACGAGGTTCAGTTCCATTTTGCAGTCACACAGGGAAGTACAATCATTCCAAGAGTCTACTCCAGGAGTGCTGGAGCAGAGCTCCAGAAAGCCAAGGAATAGACAATGGGTTCCTTGAGAGCATCCGAACTCCTAGTTCGGCTAGGAGATAGGTTTCATTAGCAAAGTAGGGCTGCATTTCCAGTTGCTAGCTCCCTTCAGAGGATTCCTTTACATACTCTGAGCCAAGCAAAGTACTTGTCACTGGACCCTGCTGCCTCTTCGTTCATCCTCTGCTGGCCAATTTTCTGTTTTTTACTCAACTAAAATAAAATACGCATGTGGTGTCACCACCTGATTTTGTTTTATTTCCACTTGTTGGAGGGAATACCATAATGAGAGCTCCCATTTATTGTGAGTCAACAGTCCCACTCTGGCCATTCGAGTTTGCCCCCACTCAGGCTGTTCACACTTTTCCTAAATTGGATCTACATTTCCAAGGCAGAGAACCTCACCCTCTTGGGAAACTCCCACTCCTGTGAGAAGAAATTCACCTAGTGTTCCCTGGTTGTGTGCTTAGAGTATCTGGAGACTTAGTTACCGTAGTTTCCTTTTGAAGCTGTGGAAGGTGTGGCCACAATGGTCTAGGGGTCTGTTTCTTGCCATTTAGCACTTGGGCTGACCTTTACATATGCTCACTATATGCCAGGCAGGACCCTAATCAGTTTACACATACTAGCCCTCTCAACCATCAGAGCAATCCTACGAGGCAAGTACCATCAAACCCATTTTACAGATGGGGAAACTGAGCACAGAGGGACTAATGGATTCACTCAAGGTCACACACCTAGTAAGTGGCAGAGATGGGATTTGGACCCAGGGAGTCTGACACTGGAGTCCACACCTCTAACCATTGCACTAGACCACCTCCACAGGCTAGTGTAACAAAGTTCCTCCAGTCTCTGACACCAGTTACTTCTTTTGCTCCATCCATCTTTGTTCTGTCATCCCATTCTCTTTAGTCATTTCAGATCGGTAGAATGCCCCACACTTTGGTGACCTGTGCCTTGGCTTGAGACTTCTTTCACCTGGAAAGCCATTTCCCTATTTGTTTATTGAACAAACGTCTACTTTTTCTTTCCAGGCCTTGCTCAAAACTCGTCACTTCTGTAACTTTTTCTCACCCGCTTGGATGCAATTTGTCCCCTATTTATAACTTCATAGCACTTTATGTATATTTCAATTATACCATTTACTACTTTATGCCAGAGGAAATTACTAGTCTGTCTTTCCCACTCAAACATGAGTTCTGGGGGCTAGGGCTTGTGTCTTCTTTGACTGTCTCTCCAACATGGTGACTGGCATATGGCAGATGTTCAGTAAATATTTGTTGCATGGAATTGAATAAAGGTAGGGAGTATCTCAGTGCTTGCTAGACATGTCCACTTGGTTACTCAAGTTACCCTAAACTCAGTATGTCTGAAAACAAACTCATTGGGCACCTGGGTGGCTCAGAGAGTTAAGCGCCTGCCTTTGGCTCAGGTCATGATCCCAGGGTCCTGGGATCAAGTCTTGCGTCGGACTTTGTGCTCTGTGGGGAGCCTCCTTCTCCCTCTGCCTGCCACTCCCCCTGCTTGTGCTTGTTCTGTGTATGTGTGTGTGTGTGTGTGTGTGTGTGAGAGAGAGAGAGAGAGAGAGAGAGAGAGAGAGAGAGA
>ML096490.1:0-13541 GCA_003697995.1 Taxidea taxus jeffersonii | reverse complement strand
GAAAGAAAGAAAGAAAGAAAGAAAGAAAGAAAGAAAGAAAGAAAGAATTTTATCTTTAAAATGCTCCTGTCCTCCTGATAAACAGAATAGGACAACAACATACTGCTCAATGAGTTATTGTGGCTACAATCTCACTCTGAAAATTACTTGTCATGGCAACAGGCAAGCGTCATCCCCAAAGCCAGCAGCCTGAAGCAGACAGATTGTTTCAATTATCTAATTTTCACAATGAATGAACCCTGCTTATAGGAAATCCATAGGTGGCTGGCAGTGGCAAATGGTGGCTGTGACATGTTGGGAGCTGGTAGATTTACATTCTGTCTCAAAATACAGAACAGGATTGTAATTTTCTGTAAATGTAGAAGTAAAAGAGGAAGAGGAAGAATAGAAGGAACTTACAAAAATTCCCATTTTGTCTTAGCTCTAGGACGTGGATGTTCTTTCCAAATTGTCCTCTCTTCTCTTAGGTCAGACAATACTGCACAGAGTCCTTCTGTGGTGCCCCCTCTAACTGCACCTCCCTCTTCCCACTGTGCCTCTTACAGGGCTTTGAAGATGTTATACATATGGCCAGCAGATGTCCCCAAGAACTCCTTGGCCTCAGTGGAAAGTGCTATCATGCAATGTAGATTTCTCATTAAATGTATGGTAAAATTTTGTATAAAGCTCTCTGCTAAACAAGAAATTCAATTATGCTACATTTGAATTACCTCTCCTATCTGTGTCTTCTCCCAACATTTTCAGGCCAGTTGTCCAGAACATTTCTAAGGAAGCCAAGGGATAATATTAATTTCCTGCTTCACCAAGATAAGTGTCCTTGGTTTTATAAAACCTTGGTTTTATAAAATCTTGTAATTGTGCATCCCCATCCTCCATCTCTCCCCTCAGAAGCATGGGCCTCACCATCATGGTCCTTCTTCACTCCTTCCCACCTCTACTATGGCTCCCCTTTCCCACCTCAGTTCCCATCCCCTACTCTCACCGACCCCTACATAATTGTTTGTGACTTTCTAGGAAGCACTACAGCAAAAAATTTGTCATTCCCTTCAGTGATTTTTTTCTTCTAATATTCAAATCTTTATTCATTCAGATTGGAGGAAGAAGAAGGAGGAGGAAGAGGAGGGGGGGAGAAGAAGGAGAAGGAGGAGGAGGGGGAGAAGAAGGAGGAGGAGGAGGGAGAGGACAAGGAAGGGGGGAGAAGGAGGGGGGAGAAGATGAAGAGGAGAAGGAGGGAGAGGAGGAGGGAGAAGAGGAAGAAGAGGGGAGGGAGAGGAGGAGGGAGAGGAAAGGGAGATGGAGGAGGAGGAGAGGGAGGGGATAGAGGGGGAGGAGAAAGAGAATTTGATTTTATTATATTCTCTTTTTGTGGTGGTGCTGACATTCATTGAGTTGATTTGTTTTCTAAGTAATGCCTGCTAAATCCCTAAAATGAATGGGGACTTAGGCATTCAGTTATGCTTCCGTTTCATATACCTATTTGGCAAAGTTCAGTTTACAAAGCAAAACTCAGAAATGATTTTCTTTTTACTAAAACAAAATAAGAAAAAGGCTTTCCAAAATCTGCTGGATGGTGTACACTGTATGCATCTTCAAAAAAATCTAGAGCCATATTTTCCCCCAAAAGACTCTGGTGACAGATAAGAGAAGTTATAGTTATCAGTGTTTTAAGTTCCGGCCTTGGGAGAATTTCTGATCACTCTTCTCTTTTCAGTCTTTGTGCAAAGAACATCTATCTTCAGTTCAATAGTTTAGACTCTAATGGCCAAATCAGCAAATGTTTATTTTGTAAATTGGTAAAAGTCGAGGCAGAGGAAGCTCAACTTTTCACTGATATTTTGTTTACAGTGATAGAAATACCATCAGATGAATTTGAGACAGAAAGCTCTTTTCTAACAGGAGCGTAACATTTATTAATAAGAAGTTGAAGATTATTTTGTTTCAAAAAAATGAAAAATGTGTTGTAGCATTTTTAGATGTTCTATATCATTGCCTTTTACTCATGATGCATTGAGGTGATGATGAATTCTTTGTAACAGAATCAGTATATTCAATGTTGTAGGTATTAAGCACACTGCAGTGTTTGCACAATACTTCAAAAATAAATGTAATTGGGCTCTTCTAGAGGGTCGGCTTCAAGTGATAAGTGTGGAAAGTCAAAAGTAAAACAATTTAAGGCTTCATAAAATTTAGAATCAGGACTACAGTTTCTAGAATCAGGACTAAAGATACTCCCATTCTGGTGTGGAGTTTTTTGTTTTGTATTATTTTGTTTTGTTTTCCCACCACATGCAAGCAACTCTCCCTAAACCAGCTGAGTGTCCTATAATTCAACTCAATTCTGACACTACCAGCCCAGGGATAGTAGCAGATTCTACCACTTAATGTTCAGTCTCACAAGACTTCCCTCCATTTCTGATGCCAGTCAGAAACTCCGGTTGTTAACCTGTGTCTCTCACGAACTGGTTACAAATTAGGACCACCACTCCTTCCTTGAGATCAATTACTTAGCTAAAGCAGCTCACTACACTCAGAGAAACATTGTATTTATTCACTAAATTACCAATTTATTACTAAGGATATTTTTTTAAATATATATGAATCAACAGCCAGATGAAGAGATACAGAGGGCAAAGTCCTGAGCAAAAGAGCTTTCATCCTTTGTGAAGCATTGCTGAAGATGAGACAACACAAATGGTCTCACTTTCCAAAGGCAATTATTTACTAGAGGTTCTCATGCACAGCAGACTTGGATGATGGGCATTTTCTTTGGGAAACATTCAGACAGTGGAGACTGGGACACTGGGAAGGGCTCAAGCTATTATCAGCTTTTCAGAGGAAACGTGGGGGTGGAAATGGGCCTGAACCAACTTGCATTCCCACCAACAGTGTAAGAGGGTTTCCCTTTCTCCACATCCTCTCCGACATTTGCTGTTTCCTGTCCTGTTGATTTGGGCGTAACTGGTGTAAGGTGGTATCTCAATGTGGTTTTGATTTGAATTTCCCTGATGGCTAGTGATGATAAACATCTTTTCATGTGACTGTTAGCCATTTGTATGTCTTCTTTGGAGAAGTGTCTGTTCATGTCTTCTGCCCATTTTTTTACATGATTATCTGGTTTTTGAGTGTTGAATTGAGGACTTCTTTATAGATCTTGGATATCAGCCCTGTGTCTATAGCGTCATTTGCAAATATCTTCTCCCATTCCTTGGGTTGCCTCTTTGTTTTGTTGACTATTTCCTTTGCTGTGCAGAAGCTTTTTATCTTAATGAAGTCCCAAAAGTTCATTTTTGCTTTTGTTTCCTTTGCCTTTGGAGACATGTCTTGAAAGAAGTTCTGATCTTAAAGCAATTTCAGGAAGACAAAAGACTACATATGAACAAAAGATGCTCCCCTTCTTCTTATAACCCCAAGGTTTTGGGAGCTGTGAGCCAGGAACATGGATGAAGACCAAATATACATGAGATGTATATTTTGGTCATCTTAATGGCCAAATACATGTTTCTCATAAGTCAAGATATCACAAGGACTTTGTGAAAAAAGGGTTTCTCATGGTAAGAGGAATGTTAGGTAAATGTACAGCTGGTAATCCATCATGCTTCTATTTATACTTTTATTCCCAAACTGTATCATTATATTCTTAAGTTTCATGGCGTTGAGGAATCCCCAAAACCTGACTTCTTATAAATTGCAACAACCATATTTTCAACACAGATCAATTTACAAATATTTCTACTTAGACTTCCTACTTATATATGCCAAGAGAGGAAGTTGAGTGAGGTGTGGCTTAACTCTCATGGTACTATATATTAAGAATTACAGCTATTTTTTGGTGGGGGGGGGTCTATCAGAACACTACAGCTTTAAAAATACAAAGATTTTGAAGACTTCCATTTAAACAGACTTTGAGCAAAGGCTTAGACCATCAGGAAGGGACTGTCAAATATCGGATTTTGAGCAATCAGTATGAGGTCAGATTCCAAGGGCTCAGCTTGGATCAAGACAGGAAGCAGGTGCCCAACAGAGAGGGTGCAGGCAGCATGCCTCCCAAGACCAGCACAGAGGAAACAGTCACATAAGGACACACAATAAGGCTGTGCCCACTGATCCAAGGACTGAGACCAAACATCCCATGAAGTGGTTTTAAAAATGGGTAGATAAACATGACAGATGGCATGAGAAGACAGTTTTTATTCATTCAATAAATATTTATAGCACCTCTTTTGTGTCAGGCACTCTGCTGGGTGCTAAGGATATAGTGAGGAATAAGGCAGATTTGGTTCCTGCCTGAGTTTATAAACCAGTGGGAAAGCAGACTTTTTTTTTTTAATCATCACACATGCAAAATATACACTAAAAAAGTAGCCCTAGCCTTAAGTGCTATGAAAGGAAAATACAAGAAACAGTATGAGGATATATTTTTATTTTGGACTCAGGGAAGACTTTCTGAGGAACCAACTTTTAACTGAGACATGGAGAACTGGTAGATGTCAGACAGACTAAAGGAGGGAGGAAGAGAGCTCAGGTATAGGTAAGGAAACAGGTGTAAGGGCTGTGAAGACGGAAGAGTTCACTGGCTCCAGGATGTGATAGAAGTCCATCTCTACTGGAGCACAGAAGGGAGGGGAGAGCAATGAGCAGGAGATCAGGCTCCTGCAGGGAACTAAAGGCCATGGTAGGATTCGGGATTTTATGCCAAGGGAAATGGAAAGCCATTAAAAGGCCTCAACCAGGCTTGTAAGTGTTTACTACTGGAAATTATCTAAAAAGCTCACCTTGGTTTCCTGAACTGGAGCAGGGAGAAAGTGGAAGCCAAGAGAGTAGTCTGGAGGTTTCTACGGTGGTCAGAGAGCCAGTGGTTGGGCTACAGTTGGTCTGCAGGGATAGAAAGAAACTGGAGGGGATTCATGTTTCAACTGCCCTCTGCTCTGGCAGAGAGGAACCCAACCTCCACTTTCAGTCCCCACTGGGGCATCCATCCCAATTGCCATCATCCAGTTGCATCTAATGGGCCCAACAACATCAGAGAAAAGAACTCAAGACCACTCCAGCAGTTATCTGGATCAGTAATCCCCCAAAAAGCTTTTCATAACCAAGATTCACTTGAAAACCAATTTGTTAGATTGAAAGACTGTTTAAGGTGAGCAAAAGGACCCCATTGCCCACCAATTGTTTTACATCTGTTTGGCAGGAGTTGTCTGAAATATGAGAGCCAAATGCGTAGATCAGACCTAACCACAGGAAAAGCAAAGTTGCTTAATTGCAAACCTGCAAAAAATTCTCCATTTATTATTAATGTCACCATGGGCACGGAAGGCTTTGATATGGTCACTGGAGATACCTGCCTGCTTTCCACCATGCATGACAACTTTACACTCTCTTTTCCCCTGCCCCAGAGCATTTAATTCATGGGGAAGAAGCTTTCTCAGTGGTTTGCCCTCCAGACCGTTGGCACAAAAGCACAAGTTTTGAGTGCAGAAATCAAATCATTTCAAAGGGGATCTGGGATTTGCTCTCAACACAATTTGGAAAACCACAGGGTTTAGTGGAAACAGGGCCAGAAAAGGAAATGAGGGCTTCTGAGCAGGACTATCTGTGGGACACAGCCCATGTCATGTAAATGTGACACCCGGCTTGTCACGTAGGTCTAAAGTTCCTGACTCTTCCCCTCACCTCTAGGTGCCCCAAGGCAAAAAACACTTAGGGCCTTGATTCCTGGACCCAGTTCTTGGCCAGACACAGAAGTAGGTACAACTGGCTCACAAGAAGCTTCTCAGCTGAATGCTGTGAGCTCCCAGAGGCACCTGGCAAAGCCAGGTGGGGGTGGGAAGGGCGGTGGGCAGGGCCACGCCCTCTGGACTTCATGGAGGGTGTACTACAGAGCATACTACCCAGAAATCAGAGACGTGACTCCCCTCTCATCATGCCAGATATTCATGAAAATAGCTTGGTTTAATAAGCTCCCCTTCCCAGTTGGCTAAGTCTTCCCCTCTGCCACAGATACTGATTCCTATAAATCAGAGAGAAGATGAGCTCTCTTTATCAGTTCCCTGTATTGGTTGTGTAGCATTCATTCATTCATTACTCACTCAGCAAAGGCTCAAACGCCCGACACTGAGCTCCTTAGACAACTTGCTTGACCTATCTGAGGGCCCTAGGTCTCATTTGTACATTGGGGATCATTACCCCATTGCAAGGTGACTTTGACAATTTAATGAGATAAAATTTTAAAGTACCAAACACAGTGCCTGGCAATCAGTAGCTGCTCTGTTTTTCTTTCTCTTGCCTTCCACTTGCCCTTGCCAATTTTTCAACGTAGTGTTTCTTGTTGCTGAACTTGTGCCCAGGCAGAGAATGAGGCAAACTACACAGTCCTTAGAGTAGCCAGGGGGGAAATTCTACAGCAAATATTCTAGGGCTATCTCTGTGCTTATGGGAGAATGAATAGGAAACCCCTGTAGTTCTCTGTAGTCTCAGGACATAGACCTCCACTGGGCTGGTATCCCACCTCCGTGACTGGGGGATGCATTTACTTCCCCTTCTCTCTGCTGATGACTTCTAACGTGTAACCTTTTCAAGGTCAGGTGAATCTTGTTTTCGCTCCATGGGCCCCCAAATTGGGCATTTTCTCTTAGAGGGAAGAACTTCTTTGATTGACCTCTGAATTTCCTATGAAGGCACAAAGCTCTGCTCTGCTGCAGCAGAGGACCTGAAAGGTCTCAGAAACATCTTGTTATTTGAAAAGGTATCATAAAACACCAAGCAAGGCTGACCACACAGCAACTGAGAAAAATAAAATACTCATCAGAGGACATTACTGGGAAGAAAACAGCATAGTTAATTTCATGAAAACTCCATTGTAATAGAGGAGCAAAATTAATCACGCAATAGCATTATGACTTCTGAGCCTCAAAGCCAACATAAAATAACAGAAGAAAAAAGGAAAATAAAACAAATCTACGGAATCCATGTAGACAATGCATGATTGAAAGTGGATGGAAAAATAACAACAAGTAAAGTGAATGCTGGCTAGAGTCCTCTCATTTACTTAGGAAAGCAAAACTTACATTTTGCTAATGTTAATGCTAATAGTTCTATATCGTTTGCATATATTTGATGAGAGCACTGGTGAAGTAGAAAGACTTGAAACCCAAGGGCAAAAGGCAGGCAAAATAAGAATGTGTTAGGGGGTGCCTGGGTGGCTCAGTAGGTTAAAGCCTCTGCCTTCGGCTCAGGTCATGATCCCAGGGTCCTGGAATCAAGCCCCGTGTTGGGCTCTCTGCTCTCAGTGAGCCTGCTTCCCCCTCTCTCTCTGCCTGCCTCTCTGCCTACTTCAGATTTCTGTCTTTCAAATACATAAAAAAAAAAAAAAAAAAAAAAGAATGGGTTAGTTTTGCCAGCCTCAACGGCAAAACTGTGCATGCCCCATTGTATACATTTTCCCACATAAAGTGACTAGCAAGTCCATTTTTTTTAAATTCTGTCTCACTGCAGGGATCATTGAGAAAAAGTCCTGCCTATGAGGGCCTGCATTCCAGGCCGTGGGGCTTGAAAGAGAGTGGCTGAAACTGAAGGAGCAGCTAGCACTATCAAGCACCTGCTCTCTCCTGTGGCCTGTGCCATGCCTACCTCGGATGGTTTCAGAGTGGACCACATAATATAGAAAAGGGTACAAAACAAACAACACGAATACCATGAGCTTTTGCTTTGTTTCGTTTTTTGTTTGCTTTCGTAATCCTTGGAACTTAGAATACTGATCAAAGGGATAGATGAATTCTCTAAACCTACAGAGACATGGCCTCAGCCTAAATGGATACAGGTTTTTGAAAGGGGTGGGGGACTGAATTTCTCCTGCTTTTATGATTGATGTGCCCTTGCAGAGCTCCTCATTATTCATTCCTTGCTCTAATTATGGCCTTAAAAAGCCCAAAGTACAACTCCCTTATTTAGGGCAACAAGGTTAGGGGATTGGGAGGTTATTGATGTGGCACCAAATTCTTATTCCTCTGAGGGTTACGAGGACCAAGGAGGAAATCAGAGGCATGCTATCTTCTCAAGAGGCCATGTTCTGGTGTGGCCGGATAGGTGTTCTGTTTTGCAGCTGCTTCTTATAATCAGATGAAAAGAAGAAGTTAAAGAAACACTTAGAACATTCAGGAGAGAGAGAGAGAGATCAATGAGAACAATGTCTAGGAATGAAAATTACGCAAAATAAATAAGGAAAGACTGTATTGCTTTCTCAGATCAGGATCTTCCAGGCAGATTGAAGAATTGCTCATCATTAAATAAAACATAAATTGAAGTAATAGAAAGCCATTGCAGGTCCACAGACGATAGAGCAGATGATATTGTCGACAAGTATTGACTCTTCCCCATCCTCCATCCGTGTGGTGGAGGCCCCTTCTCATTAATGCAGAATTTTACCACATGACTTCCTTTACTCAGTGCATTGTTAGCAAAATTGGCATAATCTGGGGTTTCTAATGAGATTGCAAGATTGGGTATATTCTCTCGAGGCTCTGACACTGCCATTAGAAAAAAATAACAGGTAACTGTATCATATATCATGTAGTCCCAGAATTAAAAATAAATGGGTGCTTACAGACTAAAGAAATAGCCACGGATGAGGAGAAAATATTTGCAAAACACTTATCTGACCAAAGGTTTGTATCCAAACTATACAAAGAACTCTAAACACTCAATAATAAGAAAATAAACAACTCAATTTTAAAATAAGCTAAAGATTTGAACAAACACCTCAGGAAGATATACAAATGGCAAGTAAGCACATAAAAAGATTCTCAACACCATTTGTCATTAGGAAATTGAAAATTAAAATGTAATACCTCTATACACTTATTAGAGTACCTAAAATACAAAAAAAGAAAAAGAACAATAGGAAATGTTGGCAAGGATGCAGAGTACTAGGAGCTCCCATTAGTTGTTGGAGGGGATGTAAACTGCTACAGTCATTTTGGAAGCAAGTATGACACTTTCCTACAAAGATAATTATAGTCTTGCCATATAATTCTGCAGTTGTGCTCCCAGTTGCTTCCCCAAATGAGTTGAAAACATGTCTACAGAAAATCCTAAACAAAAAAGTTTAAAGCAGTTTTATGCATAATCATCCAAAACTGGAAACAACCAAGATATCCTTCAATAGCTGAATATATAAACAAACTGATACATCATAGGGACAATACTATTCAGTCACAAAAATAAACAAACTGTCCAGTGACTAAGACATGGAGGAGACTTAAAAGCATATTGCTAAGAGAAAGAGGCCAGTTACAAAAGGCTACATACTATAGGATTCTAATTATATGACATTCTGGAAAAGTAAAAACTAATATAGGGACAGTGAAATGTTCAATTGTTACTAAGGTTTAGAAGAAGGGAGGAAGGGATAAAGCAGTTAAACAGAGCATTTTTAGGGCGGTGAAACTGTTTGTGTAATACTAAAATGACAGCACATGACATTACACATTCATCAAAATCCATAAAACTTTACAACACACAAAAAAATGAGCCTTAATTAATGCAAATTTTAACAATTCATTTGGGATGTTGGGGATCCCAAGAAACAATGTAGAGTGTGACAAGAGAATTTAATTGCATTAAAAATACATGAAAAAGGGGGAGGAGTCAAGATGGCGGAGAAGTAGGAGGCTGAGACGACATCAGCCAGCAGGAGATCAGCTAGATAGCCTATCAAACCATTCCGAACACCTACAAATCCAACAGGAGATCGAAGAGAAGAAAAACAACAATTCTAGGAACAGAAAATCGACCACTTTCTGAAAGGTAGGACCAGCGGAGAAGTGAATCCAACGCTACGGGAAGATAGACCCCAGGGGGAGGGGCCGGCTCCCGGCAAGCGGCGGAGCACAAAATCAGAACTTTTAAAAGTCGGCTCCACGGAGGGACATCGCTCCAGAGGCTAAACTGGGGTGAAGACCTCGTGGGGACAACGTGGACTCAGGTCCCACGGGGTCACAGAAGGATCGGGGGTGTCTGAGTGTCGCAGAGCTCACAGGTATTAGAGCGGGGAAGTCGGCTGCGGAGACAGAGCCGAAATTTCCTAGTGGTCTGTGACACGGACCGGTGCTCTGTGGCACTGGCCGGTGCTCTGTGCGAGGGGTCCCCACAAGATCCGGGGAGACTCCGACCCGGGAGAGCTCAGGGATCTACGGGGTCCGGAGACTCCAGGTGGGACTCTGCCAGAGACAGAGACGCTTGGTCACAGGCTGGGTGAGCTCGGAGCGCTCCCAGAAGCCAGTGAGACTGGACTGCTTACGCACGATTTTCTCTGAGCGCGGTCTGCCGGCGCGCGCGGTCTGCGGGTGCGCGCAGTGTCGGCGGGCCCGCGGTGTCGGTGGCCCACAGGGTCTGCGGGCCGGCGGTGTCTGCGGGCGCGCGGTGTCTGCAGGCGGGCGAGCGCACGCACTCTCTGGCGCAAACGTGGGCTAGGGAGACTGGAGGGATTAAACGCTTTTCTCTGAAGGCGCACTGAAAACTGGGGCCCCTAGCTCTCAGCTCCTCTGAACCGGAGATTGGGAGGTCGCCATTGTCATTCCCGTCCTCCAGAACTCTACAGAAAGCGTTCAGGGAACAAAAGCTCCTGAAAGCAAACCTGAGAGGATTACTTAGCCCGGCCCCTGGTAAGGGCGGTGCAACTCCGCCTGGGGCAAAGACACCTGAGAATCACTACAACAGGCCCCTCCCCCAGAAGATCAAAGAAATCCAGCCAAGACCAAGTTCACTTAACAAGGAGAACAGCGGATTCTTATCTGGACAAAATGACAAGGCGGAAAAACTCACCACAAAAAAAAGAGCAGGAGACAGGACCGAAGGCTAGGGACCTAATCAATACAGACATTGGTAATATGTCAGATCTGGAATTCAGGATGACGATTCTCAAGGTCCTAGCCGGGCTCGAAAAACGCATGGAAGATATTAGAGAAACCCTGTCAGGAGAAATAAAAACCCTTTCTGCAGAAATAAAAGAAATAAAGTCTAATCAAGTTGAAATAAAAAAAGCTATTAATGAGGTGCAATCAAAAATGGAGGCTCTTACTGCTAGGATAAATGAGGCAGAAGACAGAATTAGTGATATAGAAGACCAAATGGCAGGGAATAATGAAGCAGACCAAAAGAGAGACAATCAACTACTGGACCACGAGGGGAGAATTTGAGAGATAAGTGATGCCATAAGACGAAACAACATTAGAATAATTGGGATTCCAGAAGAAGAAGAAAGAGAAATAGGAGCAGAAGGTATACTGGAGAGGATTATTGTAGAGAATTTCCCTAATATAGCAAGGGGAACAAGCATCAAAATCCAGGAGGCCCAGAGAACACCTCTCAAAATCAATAGGAATCGACCCACACCCCGCCACCTAATAGTAAAATTTACAAGTCTTAGCGACAAAGAGAAAATCCTGAAAGCAGCACGGGACGAGACGTCTGTAACGTACAATGGTAAAAATATTAGATTGGCACCAGACTTATCCACAGAGACCTGGCAGGCCAGAAAGAACTGGCATGATATATTCAGAGCACTAAACGAGAAAAATATGCAGCCAAGAATACTTTATCCAGCTAGGTTATCATTGAAAATAGAAGGAGAGATAAAAAGCTTCCAGGACAAACAAAAACTGAAAGAATTTGTAAACACCAAACCAGCTCTACAGGAAATATTGAAAGGGGTCCTCTAAGCAAAGAGAGACCCTAAAAGTATTATCAGAAAGGAACAGAGACAATATACAGTAACAATCACCTTACAGGCAAACAATAGCACTAAACTCATATCTCTCAATAGTTACCCTGAATGTAAATGGGCTAAATGCCCCAATCAAAAGACACAGGGTTTCAGAATGGATAAAAAAACAAAACCCATCAATATGCTGCCTACAAGAAACTCATTTTAGACCTGAAGACACCTCCAGATTGAAAGTGAGGGGGTGGAAAACAATTTACCATGCTAATGGACATCAGAAGAAAGCTGGGGTGGCAATCCTTATATCAGATCAATTAGATTTTAAGCCAAAGACTATAATAAGAGATGAGGAAGGACACTTCATCATACTCAAAGGGTCTGTCCAACAAGAAGATCTAACAATTTTAAATATCTATGCCCCTAACATGGGAGCAGCCAACTATATAAACCAATTAATAACAAAATCAAAGAAACACATTGACAAGAATACAATAATAGTTGGAGACTTTAATACACCCCTCACTGAAATGGACAGATCATCCAAGCAAAAGATCAACAAGGAAATAAAGGTCTTAAATGACACACTGGACCAGATGGACATCACAGATATATTCAGAACATTCCATCCCAAAGCAACAGAATACACATTCTTCTCTAGTGCCCATGGAACATTCTCCAGAATAGATCACATCCTGGGTCATAAATCAGGTCTCAACAGGTATCAAAAGATTGGGATCATTCCCTGCATATTTTCAGACCACAATGCTCTGAAGCTAGAACTCAATCACAAGAGGAACTTTGGAAAGAGCAGAAATACATGGAGACTCAACAGCATCCTTCTAAGGAATGAATGGGTCAACCAGGAAATTAAAGAAGAATTGAAAAAAAACCATGGAAACAAATGATAATGAAAACACAACGGTCCAAAATCTGTGGGACACAGCAAAGGCAGTCCTGAAAGGAAAATATATAGCGATACAAGCCTATCTGAAGAAACAGGAAAGGTTCAAATACACAACCTAACCCTACACCTAAAGAAGCTTGAGAAAGAACAAAGAAAGCCTAAACCCAGCAGGAGAAGAGAAATAATAAAGATCAAAGCAGAAATCAATGAAATAGAAACCAAAAAAACAATAGAACAAATCAATGAAACTAGGAGCTGGTTCTTTGAAAGAATTAATAAGATTTATAAACCCCTGGCCAGACTTACCCAAAAGAAAAGAGAAAGGACCCAAATAAATAAAATCATGAATGAAAGAGGAGAGATCACAACCAACACCAAAGAAATACAAACAATCATAAGAACATATTATGAACAACTCTATGCCAACAAATTCGACAATCTGGAAGAAATGGATGCTTTCCTAGAGACATATAAACTGCCAAAACTGAACCAGGAAGAAATAGAAAACCTGAATAGGCCCATAACCAGTAAGGAGATTGAAACAGTCATCAAAAATCTCCCAACAAACAAAAGCCCAGGGCCAGATGGCTTCCCAGGGGAATTCTACCAAACATTTAAAGAAGAATTAATTCCTATTCTCCTGAAACTGTTCCAAAAAATAGAAATGGAAGGAAAACTTCCAAACTCATTTTATGAGGCCAGCATCACCTTGATCCCCAAACCAGACAAGGATCCCATCAAAAAAGAGAATTACAGACCAATATCCTTGATGAACACAGATGTGAAAATTCTCACCAAAATACTAGCCAATAGGATCCAACAGTACATTAAAAGGATTATTCACCACGACCAAGTGGGATTTATTCCAGGGCAGCAGGGTTGGTTCAACATCCGCAAATCAATCAATGTGATACAGTACAT
>ML096489.1:34865-72314 GCA_003697995.1 Taxidea taxus jeffersonii | reverse complement strand
TTTAGTGCTCTGAATATATCATGCCAGTTCTTTCTGGCCTGCCAGGTCTCTGTGGATAAGTCTGCTGCCAGTCTAATATTTTTACCATTGTACGTTACAGACTTCTTGTCCCGTGCTGCTTTCAGGATTTTCTCTTTGTCGCTAAGACTTGTAAATTTTACTATTAGGTGGCGGGGTGTGGGTCGATTCCTATTGATTTTGAGGGGTGTTCTCTGCACCTCCTGGATTTGATGCTTGTTCCCCTTGCTATATTAGGGAAATTCTCTACAATAATCCTCTCCAGTATACCTTCTGCTCCTATTTCTCTTTCTTCTTCTTCTGCAATCCCAATTATTCTAATGTTGTTTCGTCTTATGGCATCACTTATCTCTTGAATTCTTCCCTCGTGGTCCAGTAGTTGTTTGTCTCTCTTTTGGTCAGCTTCTTTATTCTCTGTCATTTGGTCTTCTATATCACTAATTCTGTCTTCTGCCTCATTTATCCTAGCAGTAAGAGCCTCCATTTTTGATTGCACCTCATTAATAGCTTTTTTTATTTCAACTTGATTAGATTTTAGTTCTCTTATTTCTCCAGAAAGGGCTTTTATTTCTCCTGACAGGGTTTCTCTAATATCTTCCATGCCTTTTTCGAGCCCTGCTAGAACCTTGAGAATCGTCATCCTGAATTCCAGATCTGACATATTACCAATGTCTGTATTGATTAGGTCCCTAGCCTTCGGTCCTGTCTCCTGCTCTTTTTTTTGTGGTGAGTTTTTCCGCCTTGTCATTTTGTCCAGATAAGAATCCGCTGTTCTCCTTGTTAAGTGAACTTGGTCTTGGCTGGATTTCTTTGATCTTCTGGGGGAGGGGCCTGTTGTAGTGATTCTCAGGTGTCTTTGCCCCAGGCGGAATTGCACCGCCCTTACCAGGGGCCGGGCTAAGTAATCCTCTCAGGTTTGCTTTCAGGAGCTTTTGTTCCCTGAACGCGCTTTCTGTAGAGTTCTGGAGGACGGGAATGACAATGGCGGCCTCCCAATCTCCGGTTCAGAGGAGCCGAGAGCTAGGGGCCCCAGTCTTCAGTGCGCCTTCAGAGAAAAGCGTTTAATCCCTCCTGTCTCCCCAGCCCACGTTTGCGCCCGTAGACTGCGCGCGCCCGCAGACCGCGCGCGTCCGGAGACCGCGCTCAGAGAAAATTGTGCGTAAGCAGTCCCGTCTCACTGGCTTCTGGGAGTGCTCCGAGCTCACCCAGCCTGTGACCAAGCGTCCCTGTCTCTGGCAGAGTCCCACCTGGAGTCTCAGAACCCCGTAGATCCCTGAGCTCTCCCGGGTCGGAGTCTCCCCGGATCTTGTGGGGACCCCTCGCACAGAGCACCGGCCCGTGCCACAGAGCACCAGCCCGTGCCACAGACCACTAGGAAAGCTTGGCTCTGTCTCCGCAGCAGGCTTCCCTGCTCTAATACCTGTGAGCTCTGCGACACTCAGACACCCCCGATCCTTTTGTGACCCCGCGGGACCTGAGTCCACGTTGTCCCCGTGAGGTCTTCACCCCGTTTAGCCTCTGGAGCGATGTCCCTCCATGGAGCAGACTTTTAAAAGTCCTGATTTTGTGCTCCGCCGCTTGCTGGGAGCCGGCCCCTCCCCCTGGGGTCTATCTTCCCGTCGCATTGGATTCACTTCTCCGCTGGTCCTACCTTTCAGAAAGTGGTCGTTTTTCTGTTTCTAGAATTGTTGTTTTTCTTCTCTTTGATCTCCTGTTGGGTTCGTAGGTGTTCGGAGTGGTTTGATAGACTATCTAGCTGATCTCCTGCTGGCTGATGTCGTCTCAGCCTGCTACTTCTCTGCCATCTTGACTCCTCCTCTGTTTAAGTGTATTTTAAATAGCATTTAGTATTTTATTAAGATTTGGTAGGTTTATCTTATCAGAATGGTGAGAAGTCTCTCTGGGGAGCTGATATATCTGTAGAGACCTGAGTATGAGAAAAATAAGCCATTCGTATATAAAAGGGAAAATATGTCCTACAGAGGGAACAGCAAATGCAAAGATGAGTTTATAGACCATGTCCCCCTCCAGTCCCCTCTGTCCCTGTTACGCGTCAGGTGTACCTAGCATATTAATCAACCCCACTCTTGATTTTTACAATTACTCAAACCATTCATTCAAAATCTTTATGTACTTAAAATTTGAAATACTAGGACGCCTGGGTGGCTCAGTTCGTTAAGCAGCTGCCTTCGGCTCAGGTCATGATCCCAGCATCCTGGGATCAAGTCCCACATCGGGCTCCTTGCTCGGCAGGGAGCCTGCTTCTCCCTCTGCTTCTGCCTGCCTCTCTGTCCGCCTGTCTTGCTCTCGCTCTCTCTCTCTGACAAATAAATATTTTTTAAAAAAATTTTTGAAATAGTAGTTGAATGAGTTTACTATGAAATACTAGTTGAGCGAATATACTATGAGTATCTGCCGAAAAGATTCATCTTTTGTAAGTGCTAGATGCGCTCTGTTGAGTCAAACTGGCACAGTTGTCATTCAGCAACATTCTAACTGAAGATGATTCACCTGGATAACATTTATATCTCCATCCTTTGTAAAGGCAGATGTAATAGCTGCTTCCTCATTACTAGGGATTCTCCCCTCGTTTTTTTCACTGACCTTAAAAGAGATCACATGGAGAAAGACACCAGGTGAATTGTTAACCCCAACTTCAGTGCAGGGATAAACCTCAGGCAAACAAATAGTTAATGAAGAGGCTCCCATCCTCTGTCCAAATTAAAATAGCAACAGTTTTCTAATCCAAAAAAATCTCTTCAGAAAATCTTTCAAATTTTGAGAGCTCCTGCCAGTAAGAAAAATACTACAGTAGTAAACACAGATAAATTTCTGTAATTGCAAACAACTTTTTCTCAGTCCTGCACTAGTGCTTTTTATCATTTGATTTGACAGGATACCACATATACAAATTTGAAATAAAGCAAATGAAAAATAAATTATAGCAGTTTATCATTCTTCTGTTAGCATTTATGTTATGCATAAAATTTTTATATAGCTCAAATTGATACTCAATTCCAATTCATGGTTTTAGATTGATCAAATATATTTTATGAAATGTTCATTACATAACATATTCTCCAGATTTTCTCCCAGCATTTGTCATGTACTCATGCCTATACAAAGGAAAAAAAACAAGCACTGTGAGTTCATGTTTACAGAACAGAATAACAATATACGAAGGAATAGACTAATTCATATATATATAGGCCATATATTTTTAAAATATTTAACAAAAAAAACCCCACTTGCTTATAACTATATGCAAAACTTGAAATTAGAAAAGATACATTGTAGTAGTGGTATTCAGAATCCCCAAGACCACTTTGAGGTTTCATGATTCACTAGAAAGATTCACAGGACTCAACAATGTTTTTTTTCATGGCTATGATTTATTACAATGAAAGAATGCAAAACAGTATCAGGAATGGGAAAAGCACATGGATCAAAGTACAGGAGAAACCAGATGTAAACTTCCAAGAGTCCTCTCCCGATGGAATCACAAAGGATGGTCTTAATCCAGCCACTAGTTGTGACAATGTAGGTGAAGTGTTGTCTATCAGGAAGCTCATTAGAGACTCACTTGAGGTTTCTGTTGGGTTGCTGGCCAACAGACTCTGAAAAGGAAGGTGGATGGATGTTTAACATAAACTACGTCGTGAAACAGTTCAGGCGCAGTGAGCCACTCTTATCGGTTAGGAAACACTTCTGAAATCCCAAGTTCCCAGGTGCCAACCAAGAACCAGCCTCGTAAGCAGGGCTTTCTGAGGATGGAAGCCTCGTATCTGATATGTTAATTCTTTTCTACACAGTAGTGAAAAGTACAAGTTCTATAATCAGATGACCCTGGCTCCTATCCACATTTTACCACTTATGTTGTGACCTTGAACAAGTTATCAACACTTGGCATGTGTCAGTTTTATCAGCTGTTACATTGCTATAATGATCATATTTTCACAAAAATCATATGCAGTAATGCATGCACAGTTCTTAGCACACTGCCTGCAAAGAGTAATAACTCAATAAATTAATGAATAATTATAGAATAATAATAGTATATGTATGGCAACTACCATCATAGAGCTTAGAATAAGATGTAGGAACAAGACTCAAACAAATGAAATAGAGGATTTATAAGTGTTGTGGGATGTGTGTGTGTGTGTGTGTGTGTGTGTGTGTGACCAACTATAAGTACAACAGGAGTTCTAAGAAAGGGCAGACACTCTCTGTAATTTGTAAAAATGCACATAAGCTTCCTTACCAGAATAAGTATTATGGAGCCACAGCCATAAAGGACATAAGTAGCTTTCAGAAAACGAAGCTGAAGTATGGGTGACAACACTGTGATCATTACACTGCTCTCTGATGAAGTTCTCCTTTACAGCTTCACTGCCAGCTTGAAAATGACTATTAAACTTGACACTAAAAATTCTGAGATAGTTTGGAAAACTGGAGCAGATGAAATTAGTGGATAGATCAGTCTGGTTTAGATATAGCCTGATACTTGTGTGAACAATTTTTGGAAATAAGACAATATGATTCTTGCACATCATTTTTTTTAACTGCTCAACAAATAAATAGAACAAAGCCTTTGGATGAACAGTACCTTTGCTCTATTTAGAAATGGGCTCAGATGTAACTCTCAACAGGTAGAGAATTTTCTTTTCTGACTTAACTGATGATTAAACATCATGATTACTTGAAAAATATATGCTGAGTAGAAACTTCCATCCTGATTGAATTAATAGAAAAATGAATAAATGACCTCAGAATATAATTAGGCCTGAAATTCACCAGCAAGGGACAGCTGTGAGGCTAGCTCATGTTTAAAAAAATCATATGCGATAAGAATTTATTTATTTTCTTGGAACTCCACCTTTCTTGTTGTTGATACAGTATACCAAGCTGCTTGTATGTTGGGCTTTAAACGCTTTAAAAAGTGTTGTGTTTTATATCTAATGTTAGATACCTCCTCAAGCTAATGTTAAGCATTGAAAGATTCTTTACAAAATAAGCATATTTTGTTCTGATAAGCATATTTTGTTCTGTATCATAATTTTAATTAGATCTACAACTATTACAAAGTAGAAATATTTTATGACATTTTATACATATTTCATATTAAGGGTTTGATTAAGCTTTGATTATTTCTAAAGAAATAAACCTAAAAACTATATCTTTTTTGCTAGAAAAAAATATAGATGAATTACGTAAATATATCCCTTATGGATTGTCTAATAGATTATCACTTAACTGAAGTATATTATTTAAAGTAAAATAATTTGTTAAAATTAGAATTCTCATTGCATCTTGACTGCTATCACAGTAGAAATTATCAGTCTCTTCAAAAAAAAAAAATCAGCATCTCCAAATGTTTTCTTTAGTTGCCACTCTTAATCACAGTCATGGAAAAAGAAGCCTTGATGTAATTATCCTGAACTATGATATAATTATTTGCCACACGTTGCAAATTAAGTTGTGATTCATCGCCTATGTTCAAATTTAAATTTACACCATTTAAGCAAACATATTTATAAATTTTAGTAATTAGTACATTTGTGAGTTATCCAGGCATCACATAGAAGATTGTATACATAATAGCAATAATACTGAGAAAATTGTTATTAGTCCAAGTAATTGGTAAGTGCCTTTGGATTCATTCTGATAGTCTAACGTATATCAAAGCATCCATCACATTCCTTAAAATAACTCTATAATTTCTCCCTTTGTATTTTAATAGGTTGATGATTATAGTTGTGTTTTTATTATTTTATCTTGGCACGTGTCAATTGGTTTTATACCAGAAGCTCAAGAAATAGTGCATCGAACTGATTTCAGCTGAATTGAATTAAAGTAAAGTGAACTGGTTAAGTAATTTTAAGAAAAGGAACCCACACTTAAGTTGAATAATTAATCAAAGCTAATCAGCTGTTTCTCACAAAAGCTATTTGAATTTAGCTATGTGCTTTTTAATGAAAATGCTCATTTACTAAATCATATGAGTTTTTACCATATTAGGGACAGAAATCTATTATTTTCACATTATCTTATACAATTTTCATTGATTTACTCCCCTCAACTCTGTTGTTTTTATAGATCTATCTTTCATATGGTCTTTTTTAGTTTATTTTGGAGGGGGTATTAAATGCAAAAGTGGTATTCTATTTTTGAGTTCTTTTTGTCACATTATGTCTTTAAAAAAGAAATTGTTTTTTTACCAGCATATTTTCAGAAGATATTATGGAGTAATATTAGGCCATGAAGTTTTTATTTCAAACTTATATTTAAGGAATAAAAACAATAACTACAGTTGTGTGAAAGAATAAAGCTGAATTGACAAATAAATCTCAATGTATTTTAAATACTATTCATGTAGAAATTCTTAAATGCAGTAAATTGCACTTACCAAGTTTTTTAAGTTGCAGTATTAACTAAAAATCATTTAAATTTTTTCTAGGCTAAATATTGGACTGAGAATTCTGACCTAATGTAATATTTTCCCCTCAAAGCAATAGCCCTTGTTTTAGATGAAATATAATTTTAAGGTAAGAGAGAAGTGTCAAAACAAACTATTTACACATTGACAGATCTCATAAAATAGTGTAGGCTTTCACTGAGTCTAAGATGCTCTCACTTGTTAAGTTGCACCATTATTTTATGATGCACCACTAAAAAAAAGAGAGATTAAAATAAAACACACTTTATTAATATTTAGAAGTTTTATCTTATAACTACCAAAAGAGTTTTTTTAGACACCGTTAAACGTAGATGATTTTAATAATTTAAATCACTCCTGTATTTTATGTGTACACACACACACACACATATGCATTGGGAAATGTACATTAAATAAATTGAGTAAAGCATTCCTAAAACCTCTTCCCATTCAGTGTCTGGCTCTCCTAAATTAGTTTTTGAGTCTAAGTTCTCAGTGTTCATGTTTCACACATAAGACTAGTAGATTTTTTAGACAGTAGTCAATATTCATATTCCAATTCCTTCTTCAAATGGCCCTTAAATTGTTTGATTGAATTATGAGGAATTGCTGTTGTCCAACCAAGCCACAGAAATAACAACCAAATCAAGCATACATAGTGGTGATAGCCCCTCTGCTACCTATGACCCCCACCTGATGAACAGGGATTGTTAAGAGACCTCAAGTGTGAGACATCTTTACTTCTAACATAATAAGATATGAGAACAATTGGTATCTTAGAATCAAGGAAATATGGTATTAAAGAAAAGTCATACTGTGGTATAATGAAAGAAACAATTTAAGCTTCTAGAAAATAAAATTATAACACAGACAAGTCATTTTTATGATCTCTAGATTGTTGTTACATAAATTTGCCCGCATTTATTAAGTATTTGGATAGTAGAGCTTTGTCCTGTTGAAAATCTTTTCCATCAAAAGTCGAATGATTACGGTCATAAACTATATGTTAAACACTTCTAATTTATTATTTTATGTGCTGTCATATATATGGTTAAAGATAACCAGTCAGGGACTCCTGGGTGGCTCAGTTGGTTAAGCAGCTGCCTTCGGCTCAGGTCATGATCCCAGCATCCTGGGATCAAGTCCCACATTGGGCTCCTTGCTCGGCAGGGAGCCTGCTTCTCCCTCCGCCTCTGCCTGCCTCTCTGTCTGCCTGTGCTCGTTCGCTCTCTCTCTGACAAATACATAAAGTCTTAAAAAAAAAAAAAAGATAACCAGTCAAAGTGATTAGGAAGTATTGAAAAGTCTTCATTATATTCTATGTGGACTAATATTTTTCTTTTATCATTAAAATGTGCTTTCAAAATTAACATCTGTTAAAAATAAGTAAATGACCCAGCAACTGAACATTTCTTAATTTCCTCTCTACCACAGGTCCCATAAGTAGTGTTCTGGTGAATAAATATGGTAGTCGACCAGTGGTGATGGTAGGAGGTTTATTATGCTGTTTGGGAATGGTCACAGCCTCTTTTAGTACCAGTGTAATAGGGCTTTACCTCACTACGGGATTCATTTGTGGTAAGTCAAGTTTTGTTTTCTGCTTATTCTCTTCTTAACACTTCCAGTGTTCGCAAAGGTCTGTAAGAAACATAAACAACAGAACATTCATATTGTTTTCTTTGACTTTACTTTTTATATCAGATGCTATTTTAAGGTATTTTCATCTAGTACACTGAAATACTAGCTTGGAATGGCCAATCAAACTTTTTTCAAGAAATGGGAAAAAGTTATCACATACCTTAGGTGCTATGATATCAGTGCCAAAAAGAAAACAGTTTTGATTTAATTTTACCATTTCGCTTTTATTCATCAACCAGTTAAGATGGTATTCTGGGACACAGACTTCCTGGCATATAAATACCTTCATTTTTTTAAAAGTTGTTTTTCATTACTTATTACTATTTAGACTATCTGACTTATCATTCATTATAGGTTAAAAAGGATGCCAAAAGATATTTTCTGCATACATTGACTTAGCTCTAACAATAGAATTCTTTTTGCTTGTGTTCTGGTTAGTGGTAGGGCTCTGTATTGGTGTCCCTTCTTTTCCTTACAAAAGATTCTAATTGTTTAAAGTCTCTGTAAGGCACATTTGACACTAAACACATGTTTTTAAATGTCATACTGTCGTTCTATTACAGTTGCTCCTCATGCATAATGTCTGTTGACTCAAACTGACCTAAATACATACATTTGGAAAACACTGTTTTTATTAGTCTCAACAGTAAACTTCGTTAAACAAATCTACATTCAAAGTCTTAAGAAAAATTAGATTTTAATATATAAGGAAACTGAATCTTTTCCTTATGCTCACAGAAAAATGGTAAATATATTCTTTTTAAAGTAGTTTTAGATCAATCTAACCTTGCAGTTTTATATCATTTGATGAAAAAAATAACATGTATTAAAGCCTGTAGTAATAGTGATGTTAAAATCTTTCTCTTTACAACCTTTCCACAACTGTCTTCCTTTTTGATGTGGTAAAACACCTTTTGACATTATAAATGAGAATTTCCTATCTAAGAATTGTCATAGTGCAGAGAATGTCCTTTCTTTTTACAGAAATACTATATATTGCATTTGACCACAGAAGTCAGGCTGGGCCCACAAGTAGATGTATTATGGAAAATAAGATTTTGTTATTACTGTACCACAAATTTCAACAACATTATATATTATTCTAACTTCAACTCTTGAGTCTTGAAGGGTTTGATGCTTCTAGAATCAACCATTAAATATACTATGAGAGGTTTATCTTAAGGCATTATCAGCCAATACAAAATACAGTCTAATTTTTAAAACTAATTTAGCACGTATTAGCTGATCATGGGCAAATTAGCCTCTTTATTATCTCAGTGTCTTTGTTTTTAAAATGGGGAAAATTATAATCTCTTTCCTTTGGGAGTCATTGGAAGGATTCATCTAAAAAATGAATGCATAGTACAGAGTACCCAGAACTTTGTTACTTTTAAATAAATACTAGCATATAATTATCATGATATGTCATTATATAACCTCTTGCAGTCCTAGAACTTACCTGACTTCGACAAAACCCTCTTTTGTTCTTGTTGAGGGGATTAGAACCCAGGAAGTCTAGGTGTTATGTCCAACACTGTACCTAGGAAGAGAGCCGAAGCCGGTTCGGATCTTTGGATTTCAAATCTCATGTTCATTTTGCCATGCCAGAATAGGAAATAGATGGCCACCATCTCCTAAGGAGAAATTGGATTAACACCCGAAGGCAAAATTCTAGGTGACTGAGTGGGGTGAGGGGTTGGGGGAGGGGGGCATTAGGTAAAGAAATTTGAACTTCAAAACAAAATCCTGGGTTTTAATTTGGATTCTTCCATTTACAAGCCACTGACCATAGGCTGGCTGGCTGGCAGTTTTCTTATTTATAAATTACACTTATTCTGCATGTCTCACAGGTATGGGCTGTGACAGCATCAGAGAACATACTGCCGTGTTGCTCTCCAAAGCTCTTGGTTACTTTTTGTCAGCTTTTAGGGACCCTCCTACTCATAGAAAATATTTGTATCAAAGGTTTGCAATAAGTATTTGACTGAGAACTGAGTTGTCCCTAGTTAACCACTTGGCAGTACTCCCAATATACATAAATTGGTAAATGCAGAATTCTTACTTCTGTAACCCCTAAACTAAGACAGAATAATGCCTAGTCTAAGAGGGAAAGAGAGATACCTTATCTAAATCAATTTTACATGCTTTTTAAACAAACGTAATCATTACTATTGCTAAATAACACTTTAGCAAACTATAAGAAATAATTCCTCTCTTAATGGTGACACTCAGCACTGCTGAGGGATTCCCTTGGAATCAGTAGGAATAGTAGGGACCTTTGAATCATATAAAGGATGAGTTTTAATCCCTGAAATGAAAGGATTAAAGCAAAATTTTATTTTTCAGTCAGTACACATGTGCATCTACATTCATGAAATATGGAACATGAAAGATGTAGAGCATGACATTAATGGCATTAATTTATTACTCTTGTTTATTATTTGCACAGTTCTGAAAGAAATACCTGTGAAGAGACCTAAGATTTTCATGAATGACAACCTTTTTAATCTGTTCACTCTGTTCTACTCTTAAAAAAAACACTGTTCACATTTTAAATGTACTCTTGCCACAAGGAAGAAATCTATTCTATATATGTGCGTATAAATGTAATGCATATAAATATATATGTTTATGTACATAGAGAGGATTAATTTATCAGTGGTATTAAGTGATTGTAATTAAGAACTAACAATATCATCCTAATTTCAACGTATTCTGTGATTATGGAAACATCAGTAGATGTCCTTGGTTTTATTTTTCTGCTTTCACATGAAAGGACTGTGAAGCTGTCATATGTATTAGGTGTCCAGTTATGGGAACCTCTTTGTTTATGCACAATTCTATGATATTTATAATTATCAAAAATTGCTACCCACTTTTGCACTTTTAGTTCTGCCTTCCCCACTTGAATGTACATTTTAAGGAGTAATTCCTTTTGTGAGTGACATAATGCATTTGTGTTTTTCTTCCTTTTGTTCTGTTCTCTTTAGGTTTAGGTCTAGCCTTCAACCTGCAACCCGCCCTAACGATCATTGGCAAATACTTCTATAAGAAACGGCCCATGGCTAATGGCCTCGCCATGGCAGGAAGTCCTGTTTTCTTAAGCACGTTGGCTCCTTTCAATCAGTACCTTTTTAATACTTTTGGCTGGAAAGGAAGCTTCTTGATTTTGGGGGGTATACTGTTGAATGCCTGTGTGGCTGGGTCCCTCATGAGACCCGTGGAACCCAAACAAGTTACCAATAAGTCTAAAAATAACATTGGCATAGGAGTGGATGACTCAGGTGTGAAGAGCCATAAGAAGAAATCAGCATGGGAGATAGTCAATATGTATTTAGATTTCTCCCTTTTT
The DNA here is from genome assembly GCA_003697995.1 of Taxidea taxus jeffersonii. Taxonomy (NCBI): domain Eukaryota; kingdom Metazoa; phylum Chordata; class Mammalia; order Carnivora; family Mustelidae; genus Taxidea; species Taxidea taxus. Next base: position 60,870 of record ML096489.1, on the reverse strand, counting down.
AAGCATAGGGGATTTCTGATATATTTATCTGGAAATGTCATTATGTTTCTCGGGTTTTTTGCCCCCATTATATTCTTGGCTCCATATGCTAAAGACAAAGGAATTGATGAGTATTCTGCAGCTTTCCTGCTGTCTATTATGGCTTTTGTTGATATGTTTGCTAGACCCGCTGGAGGACTCATTGCAAACTCTAAACTTATCCGCCCCCGAATCCAGTACTTCTTCAGTTTTGCAGTCATGTTCACTGGAGTGTGCCATCTCTTGTGCCCACTGGCAGAGGACTACACAAGTCTGGTGTTATATGCTATATTTTTTGGTCTTGGATTTGGGAGTGTTAGCAGTGTCCTCTTTGAAACTCTCATGGACTTGGTTGGCCCTCAAAGGTTTTCCAGCGCTGTAGGACTTGTCACAGTGGTGGAGTGTTGCCCCGTTCTCCTTGGTCCTCCTCTTGCTGGTAAGAATAATTCTCATACAGAAAAGCAAAAAGCATAAAATTAATATCGAGGGGCGCCTGGGTGGCTCAGTGGGTTAAAGCCTCTGCCTTCGGCTCAGGTCATGATTCCAGGGTCCTGGGATTGAGCCCCACATCGGTCTCTCTGCTCTGCTCCGCGGGGAGCCTGCTTCCTCCTCTTTCTCTGCCTGCCTCTCTGCCTACTTGTGATCTCTGTCTGTCAAATAAGTAAATAAAATCTTTAAAAAAAAAAAATTAATATCAAGTAACCAGGACATTCTTTGTAGCGTATGATGGGGCTTGTAATAATAAGTAGTAATAGCCTGAAAGACTGTGGGTGTGTTAATTTTAGGTTTTATTATGTATGTATTTTTAAATTTCATAAATGGTTGATCTTAGGCCTAAATTTGCTTCAGAGCCAGGACCTGTGAACTTAAGAAGTTAAATTATACTGATATTTAGTAACATAATTTGCATTTACCCATAGCCATTGTTTTGTGCTTAATAAAAATGTGTCATAATAATAAAATTTCACTTTTTCTTCATTCTACCATTGATTAACAAATTTCTCTTCTGCTTATATTAAAATGAGTCAAAAGTGTAAAAAAATGCTACTAAAGGTCAAGATCTATTTTTTAATTGGAGTACATTGGTTATATTAATATCTTACATGCCTAAGCATAGCATACTTTTATAATATTGCTGACAGAAATATATATATCCATATATATGTACATATATACTCATATATATATGTGTATAAATGCAGTAAGGAAAAGAAATTCATTTTGAACAAATACATTCCACATTTATAAATTATAGTGGTTACCTATAGATTTTAAGGTCTGAAATGTTATAATATAAAAATTATATATATTTATAGAATATTATATAAATAATAATATAAATATAAATAATAATATTCTATAAATAAAATAATTATATAACATATAAAAATTATAGTGGATACCTATAGATTTTAAGATCTGAAATATTTTCAGTGATGCCTATAAATGTATAAGTGCATTTTTGAAGCTAAGACTTTGTTCAGTCTTAGACTTTAATGTTATAAATATTAAAGCTTTAAACATTAAAACATTTAACTAAAGGAACATTATTTTTAAGTACATTGTTTTGGTTAATACTAAACTTAGGTGTTCACTTAGGCTCTTGGCCTGACCCCTAGTGGTCATAGTAACTGCCAGGCATATAATAAATAATATGGACTTGCATATACTATCATTGTTAAGAATTAGGTACCTGCATAAGCAAGAAGCAAAATTAAGTATAAACTGAGGTATTTTTAAAAGTCAATAAACCGGGGTGCCTGGCTGGCTCAGTTGGTTGAGTGTTCAATGCTTGGTTTCGGCTCAGGTCATGATCTCAGGTTGTGAGATCAAGCACCACATCAGGCTCTGTGCTGGGTGAAGAGCCTGCTTAAGATTCCCTCTCTCCCTCTCCCTCTGCTTGTCCCCCTACCCGTGCTTGCTCTCTCTCTCTCTCTCTCTCTCTCTCTCAGGGTGGGGAAAAAAAAAAAAAGGTCAATAATTCTTCAGGATATATGGTGTCAGGCTAGTTTTTAAATGTTCTCAATAATCAAATGTAATAAATACTTTCTTCCTGATTTTTCTGGCCTTAATAATTTAGATTCGGATAAACTAAAAATTGTGATTAGCCCAAAAAGTTATGATATGACACTTAACCAAGAGGTATGGTGAAGCTCTTTTGCAGAATAATTAAGAATCTGAGTTTCAGACAGACCTTGGTTGGATTCCAGATTCTGCCACTCACTGGCTATGTAACCATGATCAAATTACTTCATAGTGATCTTGTAAGAATTAAATGAGCTATTACCTCATTTAAACATGTTTAGCTTAAGGGGGCCTGGGTGGCTTAGTCGGTTAAGCCTCTGCCTTCAGCTCAGGTCAGAATCCCAGGGTCCTAGGATTGAGTCCCGTGTAAGGCTTCTGCTAGGCAGGGAGTCTGCTTCTTCCTCTCCCTCTGCCCTTTCCCCCATACCCTCATGTTCTCTCTCTTGTTCTCTTTCTCAAATAAACAAATAAAAAATCTTAAAAAAAAAAAAAAGTGTTTAGTCTAGTGGTGGGCATAGAAAAGCATTGAGTAAATATTATGCCATGTCAAGAACCTTAAAAAAAGCCTGTGGGTCTTTCCTAAAAAATGTAAATTTTTCCTTTTTATTGAAAAGAAGCATGGGAAGGATGAAGCAGTCTCCATGTATAAAAGTTCATAGATAAATATATCTATTTATAGACACACAGATACAAAAACGTGCCTCACACATACATGTATTTATGAATATACACACAAACAGATATATACCTGTTTTGTCTTGGTTGTACATTTTTATTGAGGGGAATAATCTTCCATAAGTTTAATATACTGGTAATATAATGCTATGTGTGGATAATGCCTTTTTATGCATATATAGAATTCATAATCTAGAATATTTTTTGTTAAAAGCTCTTTCAGTATTAACCTCAATAAGAAATGGGTACATACTTTGTGGAAGAATTTACTGGAAGTGTTATCATTTTACAGCTGTTTTATTATGCTGTCCTAAAAGATGTTTTCTATCTGCTAGGCAAATTGGTGGATCAAACTGGACAGTATAAATACATGTATATAGCCTGTGGTGCTATTGTGTTCCTCTCAAGTGTGTGGCTGCTCATCGGCAACGCCATAAACTACAGATTGCTTGCCAAGGAAAAGAAGGAAGAAGAAAGGAACAAGAAGCTGCATACTCCTGAGTCCAGAGAGTCTGAACCCTTGAACAAATCTAAACATCATGATGATGATGTCAAAAGTACAAGAACAGAGAATAATTCCTCCGAAAGAGAAACTAATATTTAACAAGAATCACATCTCTGAATTCAGTGTTTATGACTTTCTTAGGAGTATTTTTTTTTTTTCAAAAATCGGGAAGGTTTTTACTAGAAATGAGGAGTCATAATGAAGGATGGAGATGAGATTTTCCTCAATAGCGAGTTTTTATAGGTTTGTTTTTTAACACTTGTTTGGATAGTTCAATTCTGAGATTATGCCTAGAAAGAATCCATGCAATGGGTTTATTTCCATACATGACTCTGGTTGTCATGATTAAAATAATTGTCTTCCAGTGACTTCCAGTCTTGGTTATAGAGATCTGAATCCCGAACCCCTGGTTTAAGTACTTAGAAAGCATGTGTTTAATCCTGTAAGAATACCCTGTCCAAATTTCATTTTTTAGTGTTAAATGGAATTGAAGGAAAATGAATTTTCTTCTAGTGTGCACATGCACACACACACACACTGACCTATATGTATACACGTGCAGAGTATCCAACGAATAAGACAAGTAGGTTCAAAAAGATACCACTTTTTTTTAACTTTAAAAATAAGTCCACTGAGAATGAAGAAATCTACTATATCTGCACACTACTTTACAATGTGAATTTTAAAGATAAGAACATTGGTGAAAATGAGAATAATCTTAATTTGAAAATGCAACTAACTGCGTAAAAAAAAATGCATGTATAAAATAAATTTGGGGAAAAAAAGTCCATTTTAAACCATTATTTCTCAGCACTGTTAGATTTGATTAATCCATGCATGTGATTTCTTGAGGATGGTCATTAGTACCTGGTGCTAGAGAATAGAACTCTCAAATAATTTTCAGAATTCTTACTTCATATGTAAATCAAATTAAAAGCCTAAGTGACTGCTGGCAATGAGCTACATTCATTGATTTTAAAAGGATTTTAGTTACGAATCCAGAAATTAATAACCAGGGATTTTTTTAAAATCAGAACTCAGTCTACACTCACTGTCAAACTGAGATTTCAAAATAGAATATACCAGAATCCTGGTTGACAGGCTGGCAAACAGGCCAAATTCTAATTTTTCCCAACACATAACTGTGATCAGAAGATTACTGTTATGAGTGATCTGAGTAAAGCTGACTGAGAGTGAGAGGTACTTTTACTGAGGCCTCCCAGTTCTGTCATTTCTCATCCCTCCCTAAAATGCAAAAGCAAAACACCCAGAAACCCAAACAGACCTTTCACTCAGCCATTGAAATTCCTCAGGCGAAAAGGAATGGCCTCACTTCGAAATCCCACCCCCTCATGATGAGACTTCCTGCTGCCTGGGAGAGTAACTGGGAGACTCTGAGAAAAAAGAGGCTGCTCATGACTCCGTATACACACTTGTGAAGTTTATCACAGGATAGCAAGAAGCCTGCAACGTTGTCCATTGCCGGCCAGTTTAATTTAGCAGTGTCTCATTTTCGTAACGGTGTTGAAACATCTGAGAATCTGAATCACCCTTGAATGTTCAGTATGATAGTTACTGTGCACTCAGAACTGTAAATACCATTTAGAGTAATACAGTACTTTTAAACAAGAAAGAATTTGTGCCTTAGGGCTAAAGTCCTTAAGTATTTACATCAGTAAATCTGAAGTTTAAATTAAGAGTATGATTAATGAAAAACATTTAGTGCTTGATTATTGAAGTGATGTTACTCTTACAATGTCAAAAGGAATTTGCTGTTTTTTGTTTTTTTTTTTTTAAATTGCAGTAGAGGCAGATGGTATCTTATTTCCTATAAGATTACACCTGGACACCAAGCTTTTGTGATAGTTACATTAAGGATGTGATTTGTAAAGTGTATGCGCTGGCTAAGCATGTGGCTCATATTTAGGAAACTATATAAAGTCCCATATCTCATTTAGCATTCATTTTGTTTGCAGATGAAGAGGAATTTGTATTTTTTTTTAATGTTAAATAAAGCAACTTGTGCCAATACCACAGGTTAATAAATCAGGCAAAATGGGGCAGTGTATGGCCATTTGTAATTTAGTTTTGCCCAATCTTGAGTCTTGCATGAGCTACTTTCATATTATTAAGTGCTTTTGTCTAGAACTCTGACTCGTCATAAGAAACGCAATATTATAAATTGTGTAGTAGCTCCCCAATCTTAAACATTTCCCAAAAAATGCCTTCAATTCTCTGAGGATATATATTTAGATTAATATACATATCAGATCCCAGGGGCAAATAAACAGCAAAGTAATGATAGTGGGGTTTGGGGCCCAAGGCTTTACTCCTTTTATCCCCTGCTGGTGGGTGCATACCAGTGCCTTCCTCCATGGAAGGTTTATTTACCTATTGATGAGGTTTTTGTCAGGTGAAAACCAATTCTTATTTGCTCTGCTGGTCTTTGGTCATCTTCATTAGCTTTTCATTTCTAACACTGTATACTAAATTGTTGAAAAAGAAAGGGAAGTAAAATTGCACATTCAAAGCACATAATATGTATATAGCCATGCCCAGCAACAGCTCTGCACAAAGTTACAAATATGCACACATGTTCATTCCCACAGTAAATGTTGAAAATTAATTTAGAACACACTTGAAACAGTGACATAGACTCACATACAGGATTGGGGATTATTTCAGAGTAAAATAATTATCTAGTCCTTCACCCTCTCCACTCCCTTGAACTTGTGAGTTTATTTGTTGCTTTAAGAGAATCTTTCAGAGACCAAGAAGAAAATATCAACCCAGAACATTCACATAGTCTAGGGGAAGCAATATGGTTGGCCTCTGAGTCTGCAGTGATCAGTGTAGACTATATTTCTTTCCCTAGAAGTGACAGGTTTTAGATGTTCAAGATGTCATGAAACAAAATCAAAGTACACCATTAAAATTTGTTTTAGTCCCGGGGCACCTGGGTGGCTCAGTGGGTTAAAGCCGCTGCCTTTGGCTCCGGTCATGATCCCAGGGTCGTGGGATCGAGCCCTGCATTGGGCTCTCCACTCTGTGGACAGCCTGCTTCCTCCTTTCTTTCTCTCTGCCTCTCTGCCTACTTGTGATCTCTGTCTATCAAATAAATAAATAAATCTTTAAAAAAAAAAATTGTTTTAGTCCCATTCCCCCACTGGGGAATTGTAAAGAAGGGAGGTTATCAACCAGGGTACTAAAATAATTCATAATCACTGGCTACTTTAAGTATTTTTCTACTTGTGATAACTAGCAGCCCGTAATTTTCACAATTGAACCTTAAATATACCTTCACTAAGAATTTTGGGTATAGACTTGCCTGACCTATCCCTACCCTCTTTCCTGATCCTTTTTTTGGGGGGTCCAGTCAACACATGTTTAAGAGGCACTGGGTTAGGTTCTCGTGTACTTCAAGTTGGAAGAGATGGTGTTTTCTCAATGTAGATTTACGTGAGTTTCATTTCTTTGGTATCAACATCCACCTGTCTTATGTCATGCCCCACCTCTAGACACTAGAAAATAAGTAAAATAAGTTTGATATATTTGAATGTGCTCTTTAAAAATCTAGATTTTTTTTTTTTTTACTCCTCCTCTGGCTGCACATGACAATTGAGGATACAGATAAAAGATGTATGATGTAAATGTAAGTTTTTATATTGATATTATAAAATGCAGAGAAATCCTTAAATCAGTTAATTGGAAATTATTTTCCATCTAAAGTACCTTTTTTTTTAAAGTTCTCTCATATGTATCATGTTGCACACTTTTAATAAAAACAAAATGAAAAATCATGATCGCTAGGTTCCATTTAATAGGGAGAAAGGGTATAAAGTGAGAAGGGAACTAATATTTACATTGTACATTTTACCTACATAATACCTTTTAATATTCAAACCAAATTATAAGTAGAGCTATTGACCTGATATAACAGATGAGAAAAACAAAACAAAAATCAGACACACAAAGTTCAGCTAATTACCCAAAGTGAAAAGCAATATGTGACAGAACCAGAACTAAAACTCAGATTTATCTAAAAGCAGAAAGAGCCCCTAGGGTGTTCACTAGCATGCTGCCTTCAATAGAATCTATAGAAGCAAAGGTAGATAAAATATAGATACAAAAAATGTAAACCCTATACAGCCAACCAATTAGGTTTAACTGCAATTTGTATCTTGATTTATTTAGTGTTCATTAGAGACTGTTTGCTATAAACTGAATATATAATTTCAAGTTGCCTGCTTTTCTAGCCAATGCAAATTATACCAAATAATGGTAATGATTGTATAATAGCCATAATTGTTTTAATACGAATTTTTGCACAAAAATAATGACATATTTATATGACTCAGGGATAATATATTTTCCCTGAGGTTGGATTTAGAAGAAAAATGTTATTTTCTTTATGGACAAGTAATTCCCATATTGGTTGCTACTTATTATGACTCAAAAAGTACTTCATACAAAACATTATATTCAGAATTATAGAGATTCCCATTTAGAGGATCATCCAAGCTACCAAAGAAACTTAAAAAGATTATAAGATATGAATGATTTGGTTCATCTACACAGTATGTATTTATTTTCATCATTTAATGTAACTGCCCCTACATCCTAACTGATTTTTCAAGTTTCCTGGAACATCTGTTACTGCCATTGTCCCCTCTGTCCTTTTGTCCTATAGTCAGAACAAAAATCCTTTTCCTCTAATACTTTTGACATCCATAGAATAGAGTTCTCCTTCGCACTATTTTAGATGCTGTACTTCTAGTGCATCTTTCACAAAATCACATGTGCTGCGTCTGGTCTTAATTAGTTGTGATGTATAGGAATGCTGTCTTCCTGGAATCAACAGTATGTACTTTTGACCATGGCCTCTCATCTTCACAAGTGAGGGAACTCCTGTGACTGGAGGCTTGAGGTATCCTGGATAAGGAAAGTGCTTATAATCTAGAAGACATACTGTTAATAGGAGTCTTCCTTGTGCATGATAAATATATAAATGAATATGATTTTTTAGGAATCTAGAAGAAAATAATCTTCCTGTCCTTGGCACTAACTGTCCTGGATGCTTCTAATCTTAAAAGGCCTCATGGCTTTGAGAAACAAAGCTTAGCAAGACAGCACAAGGCCATTACATACCTTATATACTCTTTCAATGCAGTGAGATCCCCGATACATCTTACCAAGTTGATTCCTTACCACCACACTTCACAGCACCAAGCAGCATCAAAATTATTCAGATGTAAATTGAAATTAGAATCTTTACTTTATTCAACTCGCTTTTATTTTTTTAGGTTTTGATTTTTACACATCCATGTGCACGGTCTCCCTGCACTTAAAAGCTGAGAGGCTCAATTATCAGTAATTATAGTGCTTGTAGAATCAAAATCAGAAATTATCTTTGTTGATAATTAAAACATGAACAATTTGCTGAGCTCACATCATTTTTTGTAGCTCTCATTTCCTTTTCTTTGCTATCAGTTGTTTGTACATTATTTAATTTTTAACTCCTTCAAGGTCCTGTGATCTGGTTTATGTTAGTCTTCCCCCACACTGCCTTTCCTTTGCTTTATTCCACATCTGTGCAGTTCATGAAAGCATTGTTATAGTACTGAGAATCATGCTTTTTAGGTCTCTGCGTTGAGAGGAAAAGTAATATTGCAAACAGAATTTTTGGTGTTAATAGAGCATATGGGGATTTTTTAGACTAATTATTTTTCCCATCCTAATCCTGAGTCACCTTACCTTCTTACCTCCTTTTCTCCTAATTATTTTTTTAAAATATTTTCTTTCCATTGTTTTTCACAATATGTAGGCCAGCTTCTTAAGCATTTTTCATCAATTCTGGGCATTTTTAATACACAACTCTTGTTTCTTTGGCGGGTATAGTTATGCTCCCTTGTGTGCGTGAACGCCATGTTTTTCAGTCTCCACATGTACTTGTTAATAGTGTGACGAATATTCATGAATACTTCAATAGGTGACTAATTGATTACCTTTTCAGCAAATACTTTTCTTCACATAGCAAAACAAGCTTTTTTGTTTAAATTTCAAATATGGCAAAAATAAGCTAAAGAAGCTCTGTGTGAAAACACTGCTACTCAATATTCTGTCAAGACATAAGTTGATAAAAAGTTCTGTTCGGATGAACAAAAGATCAGAATTCTTATATGAATTTCAGGGAGAATTTTTAAACATATTTCTCCAAGCTTTTTATTCTGGGTTTGTTGTTATTTTACTTTCATATGCATCTAAGAAAGATTTTGAAGTTAGACTTAGTTTATAGGGCTTGTTCATTAGAGTACAAATTTTGGATATACTATTTAAAGGACTTTATTTTTCTACCACATGCTTTCTAATTGTAACTAAAGTATGAAGATTTCTGAATTTAGTGAGAAAGGACATGTGAACTAAAGTGTTTATTTTTAGGGCACCTGGGTGTCTCGGTTGAGTGACCGACTCTTGGTTTCAGCTCAGGTCATGATCTCAGGGTCGTGAGATTGAGCCCCGAGTTGGGCTCCATGTTCAGCGTGGAGTCGGCTTGGGTTTCTCTCTCCCTCTCCTCCTACTCCTCCCCTTGCTCGTGTTTTCTTTCTCTCTCTCTCTCAAATACATAAATAAATCTTTGAAGCGTTTATTTTCTAAGCATTAGATGTAATTGTATTTTGATTGTATTGTATTTTATTTCGATATATTTATGTGTCAAAAATATATTTAATTCATTTCATCTTCTCAACCCTTTAAATTAGTTTGTTAGATATACACATTTTTACAGAATAAGACCAGAACAGGTTAAGGGCTTTACCTAAACATATATCTATCCTTTTAGTAAATGCAGGGTAAGAAATAGAACCCAAGTCTTTTGACTCCTGTCCCACCTTTTTCTCCATTGCACTGCGTAAGCCATCATGTTTTATAGACTGAATACATATTCACCCGGAAACACTTACTCTACCCTTGCTTGATAAATCCTTTATTTCCAAAATAAGTATATTTATCCTGAGTCATATTTTGCTAAATCATGTTTGTAAATTTAATTTGGAGAGTGTTTAACGATTCCCACAGTAGACAATTCTGAGTAAACTGGACATAATAATTGGTGGGATGAATGATTTTGCACAATATATGTGGCTATAGCAATATCTAAGTCATTAAAAATACTTGCCATTAATGTGTTTATAGAATCTGTGTGTCAATATTCCATTAATTCCTCCTTTCTTTATGTTCCTACTTTATTTTAGAAGCATCATTCACCTGTTTCCTAAAGATTTTATTCCAGAGCACAGAACACACGATGCAAGTTTGTTAAATTATTAAGTTGTATGTAAGAAATTATCATCATTGTATAACTTTGAGTAGAACGCACCAACAATATTTCTTGATCTAAGAATCTGAGGACGAGTTAATAAAATTATTAGGATAAGAACTATCTCAAAAATTCTTTCTTTATTAAATGGACATTTATGTAGTAGTTTTTATGTACTACATTTATGTGGTACGTATGTACATTTTGTCGTTAATGCAAAACCTGACAACAGGTGTCTGGCGATTGTAGAACTATAGTTTCTCTTATCTTCGTGATATCATCTTCCTCTGTCCCCATTTAATCTAGATTGATTGGTGGGGGGGGTTCCTTTTTTATTTTATTTCAGAAAAAAAAAATCACTTCTAAATAAAAAACCCCTAGTGAAGGGGAGATGGTTGCTATTAGCAATTTGCTCTGTACAAGTGTAAAAACAATCTATTCAATAATTGTTTGTTTAATTGATCAAGGATATTTACTCTAAGAACATACTTTAATAAAAGTTTTGATAAACTGATGTGTCACAGTAAAATCTTTCATGAACAGGGCCTGTGATGCACTTGTGGTCTGTGACGTGTTTGGTTAGATTTAGGGAAACCGATATCCAAATACACTTAGTTTATCTTGTCTGTGTGACAGGGCAAGCCTCAGTAGCTGCAGTGAGTGCATCAGTAAACAGAAGCCCCTTTCTTCGTAATATGATAAAAATGAGACAACACATTACTTAAACATGAGTCAGGTATAGGAATTCCTGTTTTGAAGATGGGACAGTAAACTATTTCCATGTATTTGTTAAAATTTACATTTGATTTGAAGCTTCTTCTTAAAAAGCACCTCCCTCCAAATATTTTAAACTACTATATTGATTATATTTCCTAGGATGAATACTTCCCTATTTCTGAGGAATTCCTGAAAACATTTACTACTTATATTTTTCAACAAATATTTCTTTCTTATCCCATTGGTATGTATGGGCAAATATTAAAAGTAAGATTATTGGGATAAAAGTTATACGTAATGACAGGTTGCTAAGAAGACAGATGTAAGACATTGCTTGTCAGTGGCCAACGTAGCTAACTTTAGCAACAATTCCTTAGGAGTTAATCTGTAGAACTTTTATTTTTTTTAATACAAATTGTATCTTGGGCTGTATTTTTATGATTTTTAAGTGAAAAGAATGTAGTTCATTTATTTGTTCTCAAGGCACTTTAAAGAGCACTGAACAAATGACCCTACTGTCAAATGGTCTATCAACTGCAATTACGATGGTAGGAAAATGAAAAGAAATGGTAGATTTTCTTGACAGCTCAGGTGATCTACTCAGTTATCTTTACATGACCTAAATCATGGCTGTACATATTTCATTTTTCAACAAATCACTATGGTATGAAATAATTTAAATAGCAGGTGAAGTTTTAAAATAGAAGGTAGAATGCACTTCTTTTTGCCTTCTTACTACTGAATGTACTTAAAATGATTATGATTTGATCTTGGAATATATATTTATTTCTATAATTTTTGCATATACGGTGGTTCTGAACTTGGCAGATAAAACTTGAGGAAAAATTAACAAAATGAAAGAACTAGCATTTTCTAAAATACGTATTTCGTTTTTAGCTAAACAATGTAGATTTATTTAAGTCAGGAATACGTTATGTTGTTCATTATTTTAAAAGTATATTCAGTTCAATATGTTCCTACATTATTTTTTTTCCTAGTTCATTTTTAAGCAAATTTGTTGACTACTGAATCATTTACTGCTCAACTGTCATTTCTACTGTCTCTGTTAATTGTAGTTTCTGTTTTTCTGCACAACTAATTTGCAACCAAATGTTGAATTCCTTTGTGGGAGTACATATTTTGCATGTAGTTTGGAATATACTTTCAAATTCATCTCCATCTTACTAGAATGTGAGCTCCTTGTGGACAAGGATGTTATCTTAGTTATAATAACAGCTTTAATGCCTAGAAGCGTGCCATGCACAGAAAAGTTCCTTTATTGAAATAAATGGATGGGTCTAGATTATTAAATTAATACTATAGTATCTTATGATGCAAGCTGAAAGGGTATTAGAGGAATTTTCTGACTAATTTTCAAAGATAGAGGAAACAAATACCTGTAGCATTTTTGTTATCTAAAAATTGAAACTATTTTGAGGATTTCATTTTTATTCCATCAGTAAGCATTCTATGCACGTTCTGAAATATGCAGCACTTAAACTTCATGGCACATATTAACTTGTTTTATTTACAAAATCAGAAATGTGTTTTAGGCTTTCTAGAAATAAATGTTGACAATCATTTTATTGACCAAAGGTGCTACTTATTTTCTAATATTTATATTCATCATAAGTTCTCTTGTCTACTAAGCTTCACTTCTTTTTTGGGTGGGGGAAGGAGGAAGAACACACAAAACTAAAGTATCTTTTCATCTGAAATATGCAATTTAGCATTGTATATGTTCCTTTGTGCTCTGTTCTTATTGTATTTTACTTATTATTTCTTATTGCTTACTAACTTTTATTGCAGGCCTATGCTGTTTCTTGGAAAGTATATGCATATATATTTATATAATATGCAAGAAAAAAAAACCTGTATTGTGCATTAAATTAAAATGACAAATAAATAATCATGTTAAATTTTGAAACGAAATCTATAGCTTTTTCTTAAAGACCACTAAATGTGCTGTGCTACACAATGCTAATCAAAACAATTTCCAACATCAAATATTAGGGCACTGGAAGTCGAACACAGCCAAAACACAAATCATTCTTAAGGGCTGAAATGAATGTCTACTGACTACAGCCAGCTGGAGTTGGGTATTTCCCTTCCCTCAAGTCAATTAGGCTCTAATAAGCCCCAGCAGGTTAGGCTCTTGTTAAAGTTTCTTCTGAGGACAGACCTTGTAAAGTAGAAATAGAATGCTCTGGAGTATTTCAAAATGGTTCCTTTTCCCTTCCCCCTGCCAGAAGTATGAGGGCATTTTTCTCTGATAACTCACTATGAACACATAGTAAAACTCCCAGAGGAAAAAACAAAAAGTATGGTGCCCTCCCCTGACTTGGTTTCCCTGAAGTTTTTAATTCTCAGACTTTTCTACACTGGGATTTGAGCAATTCTGTCAGTTGCTGTTAGGTTTTCTTACCCTAGCACTGGTTCCTGTGGAGTATGCTGCTTGGAGGTTCCTGCTTGGTAAGTAGCGATTATTCATATTTTCTTATCTATCTCTCCAATTTGTGGGGCGGGGTGGGTGGCCTGCCTGCTCTGGTACTTAACCTCTCTTATGGGTCTAAGAAAAAATATTGATTTTTTAGTTTGTTCAGATTTTTCACTGTTGTTAGGACAGACTGGCCACTTCTAAGCTTTACATAACACTGGAAATCAGAAAGTTTTTTTTTAAATTGCCTTTAAAGTGGACCTCACCTTTCACTCATTTTTAATTCAAGGACATAATTCAACATTTTAAATTTTTTTTAAAGATCTTATTTATTTATTTGACAGAGAGAGACCCAGCGAGAGAGGAAACACAAGCAGTTGGAGTGGAAGAAGGAGAAGCGGGCTTCCCGCTGAGCAGAGTGCCCGATGCAGGGCTCCATCCCAGGACCCTGGGATCATGACCCGAGCTGAAGGCAAACTCGTAATGCCTGCACCCATTTTACCAGGCACCCTCAACATTTTAAATTTTGTCATGAACTCTTATCCCCATGTTATTTCAAATTAGTGATTAAAACTACATTTTCAGGAGCACCTGAGTGGCTCAATGGGTTAAAGCCTCTGCCTTCAGCTTGGGTCATGATCTCAGGGTCCTGGGATGGAGCCCCCCATCCGGCTCTCTGCTCAGCAGGGAGCCTGCTTCCCCTCTCTCTGCCTACTTGTGATCTCTGTCTGTCAAATAAATAAATAAAATCTTAAAAAAAAAACCAACAAACATTTTCAGAATAATGAGGGCAATGGTTCTGAGAGTTACCAACCTAAAAAATGTTGCTTGTGATAATGGGAAGACTTACATGCCTATATTTAAAGGACAACCAGTGGGGCATTGTTATTAAAATTTGTGCCCATCTCACCTACTAACAAACTATCTTGATTCAATCCTGTCTAGAATGAAATTGATTTCACACAATCATAGCATTGGATGGAAAATAAAGTGTAAAGAACTTGCAATTCTACCTCACTGGTAATAAACAATATATATTAGCTATATTTTTGTCAATTATGAGCTCTTCCCCCTTTTTTTAAGATCCTCCCTTTTTAATATAATTTTACCTCATGAAGCCATTTGCTCATTTCAATAAATTAAAATGTATATGAAATTCCCTACTAACCCATTATTTATTTTTTAAGATTATTTATTAGAGAGAGAGAGAGAGCATGAGCTGGAGAGGGAGGGAGAACCTCAAGTAGACTCCGCACTGAGCATGGAGAGGAGGTAGGGCTCAATCTCACAACCATGAGATCATGACTTGAGCTGAGACCAAGAGTTGGACTCTTAATTGACTGTCCCATCCAGGCGCTCCCCCGCCATTATTACTTTACTATAACTCATTGCTATTAGAATATTTCAAGAGGAATGTATTATTGCAAATAAGCAAGATGTGTCACATGGTGCTAGTTGAGTTGTATTTGGTGTCCAGAGGTTTTCTGTACACCAATTTGGCCAAATTCACAAAGTGGTGTTGATAGGGGCTATAAATGAAGAAATGAATGAAAGTATAAAAAGCACACAAGAAGCTACATACATTGTAAACCATACCACTTTATTCATTTGACAAATATACTTGAATACATACAATTATAGAAACATTTATTCTAAATGCTGAGTTTACAGTAAACAAAAACAGACATTCAGACCTCATGGAACTTAAGTTCTACTGGAGAAACCAATAAAAAAATTAAACCATTTACTATGTTAGATACTAGGTGCTAGGGAAAATAATAAAGCAGGGAAGGAGATAAGGGGGTTGCAATTTTGGACAGGGTGGAAAGTGTGGAAGACATTTGTGTAAAAACATGAAGGAGGTGAAAGAATAAGATAGGTTAGTGAAGGAAGAACATCCCAAGCAGAGCAAATTGTAATGTCTGGCAAGTTCAAGAAACGGCAAGATGTTTAGCCTAGCTAGAAGAGAGAGCATGAAGGAAGGAGGCTGTAGATGAGATTGCGGGAGGAATTAGGGATCATTTTTAGAGACTGGTCAAAGGACTTCAACTTGTACACTGAAGGAAAATAGCATTTTTTTTTAACTTTCATCCAAATGTATACAAAAACAAAAACTAACGCAATTGTAGAAGAAACCTACAATCAACAATGTTCTACCATTTCCCCCTATTTGCCACACCCCATCTGTGGTCTCTGTTCTAACTCACACAGGTCTTTAACGTCTATTTTTAGCATCTAATCCTCCAGTCCATTTTTCCCCATGACACTTTATTCACATTCTAGCTGTATTTTTACCAAATAACTACCACTCTCCCAAATATTCAGTGAAACCTGTTTTGTGAAGAAGAAAAGATCAAAGTCCTGAGCATGGTATTAAAATTCTCATTAGCTATTGCTACTTACCTTCCAGACTTATTTCTCAGTAAACCCTTCAGTAATTACTAAAATATAGTCACATGGGTTTCTCAGTTTTATAAATCTGCCATTTCTTTTTGTCTCATGCTACTCCCTAAGCCTATAATATGTTTTCTCATTCCTTAACCTGATGACTTCCTACTTATAAAGTTCAGCAAACGTTTTTCAGCTATGGACTTTTGCTCTAGAAGACTTATGAGACATTAGTTAAGATGAGCAGCTTAAAAATATACATGTAATACCACCCATTCCATATTCTGAATAAAATATCAACAGGCTAAGAAAAATAATCTACACTTGCATTTGAAATAGGGAAAAATTATGTAAGTGTACCAGGAGCTAAAAATTTTTTTCTAGTTAAAGTGTAGAATGGCCATGTACAAAATGCCATAAGAACATTCCTTTTTTTTTTGGAGGCGGGGGATAGAGAGGGAGAAAGAGAGGCAAACCAAGAAACAGACTCTTAACTACAGAGAACAAACTGATGATTAGCAGAGAGAAGGTGGAGGGATGGGTGAAATGGGTGATGGGGATTAGGGAGGGCACTTGTGATGAGCACTGGGTAATATATGGAGGTGTTGAATCACTATAATGCACACCTGAAGCTAGTATTACACTCTATGTTAAGTAATTGGAATTTAACTAAAAAGTTAAAAAGAAAAAAAGGCAACCAACTAGGAACTTCTACAAGTTCTGGCCCTCACTGCACTCTTCTGTGTGTACACCCACATTTTCTTTTCTTTTTTAGGATTTTATTTATTTATTTGACAGACAGAGATCACAAGTAGGCAGAGAGGCAAGCAGAGAGAGTGGGGGAAGCAGGCTCGGGGCTCGATCCCAGGACCCTGGGATCATGACCTGAGCTGAAGGCAGAGGCTTTAACCCACTAAACCACCCAGGTGCCCCAACACCCACATTTTCTGATGACTATGATGTAGGGTTCCAGACACCTTCCCTGCTGACCACCAGCCATTCCAGACCTTGCTGCATCACTAAGCCAATATTCTATTATCTTTGAGCCAAATTCTCTAGCTCCCCTGGATTGGATAATACCACAGAGACAGAAAATAAACAGTGGTGGGGATGTGGATTTCTTTCCCTTTGTTAAATTAGAAATTAAATTATTCTTCTGTGCTTTGTCCCCAAGTAGAGTATAAGGCCTTGATGGGCTACTATTTCAACAAGGCAAAGGCTGGGCTCCTACTATTTTCCTCCAATACATGCCTATATATCTGGCTTCTGTTTATTTCCAATACAGTGACCTGAAGAAGACAAATAAGATTTGTGTCCTTTAAAAAACAAAACACTCCTAACATTTGCTCCCTATCAAGTGTCCCCTACTCCTCTTATAAACTCCTATCTTACTCATCATTTAACTAAGATATAAAACTCAAAGTTTTCTATAAACTTTCATCTGGTTAATAATCTCTCTGGTTTTAGCCCTTTGTTAAGTCACTATTTCCAGAGTCTGATTTTTTCCCCCAACTTATGGAAGTATATTTTTAAAAAATTACATATATTTAAGATGCAATAAGATGTTTTGATATTTGTTGCAAAATGACCACAATCAGCTAATTAACATTTGCATCACCTCCCATAGTTACAATTTTATGAGAGTGAGGTGGCAACCAAGATGGACTCTTAGCAAACCCTAAGTATACAAAGATATTATTACCTATAATTATTATACTGCATGTTAGATCTTCAAAACTTGTGTATCCCTCATAACTGAAGTTTTGTACCCTTTTACCAGCATCTCCCCATTTACCCTACCTCCCAGCCCCTGGCAACCACTATTTTACTCTCTGCTTTTATGAGTTCAACTTTTTTTTTAGATTCCACATGTAAGTGAAATTGCATAGTATTTGCCTTTCTGTGTTTGGCTTATTTCACTTAGCATAATGTCCTCCAGTTTCATCCATGTTGTCCAAATGGCAGAATTTCTTTCTTGATTGTGACTAAATAATATTCCATTGTATATATACCACATTTTCTTTATTCATTCATCTGTCAATAGACAGACTGTTTCCGTATGCTATCTTTTGTGAATAGTGCTTCAATGAACATGGGAATACAGATATCTCTTTAAGGTACTGATTTCATTTCCTTCGGTATATACACAGAAGTGGAATTGCTGGATCATATGGAAGTTCTATTTATAATTTTGGGGAGAATCTGTATACTGCTTTCCATAGTGGCTGTACCAATTTATATTCCCGCCAAGAGAACATAAATTTGCCCTTTCTTTACATCCTCACCAACACTTGTAATTTTTTGTCTTTTTGATAATAGCCATTCTAACAGGTATGAGTTGTGATACCTCGTTATGCTTTTTATGTACATTTTCCCAATGACTAGTAATGTTGAATATGTTTTTCTATATGTTAGCCATTTGTATGTTTTATTTTGAGAGCTATTCAGGTCTTTAAGCCATTTTCCAAATTGGGTTAATTTTAGCTATTGAGTCTAGGATTTCCTTATGTATTTTGAATATTAACTTCTTATTGGGAATATGGCTTATAAATATTCCATTCTATAGATTGTCTTTTCACTCTTTTGATTATTTCCTCTGCTGTGCAGAAGGTTTTTTTAGTTTAATGCAATTCTACTTGTCTATTTTTGCTTTTGTTGCCTGTGCTTTTGATGTTCTATCCTGCCCACCCCCCAAAAAAGAAAACCCAAAAACATTGCTTAGACCAATGTCAAAATATTTTCCTGATATTTTCTTCTAGGGGTTTTATGGTTTCAGATCTTACATTTCAGTCTTTAATATATTTTGACTACACTTTTGTATATAGTGTGAGATAAGAGACCAACTTCATTCTTCTGGATGTTAGTATATATTGTTTCCACCACCATTTATTGAAAAGACTATTCTTCCCCTATTGTATGTTCTTTGTACCCAGCAGAGATCATTTAACTGTAGATGCATAGATTTCTTTCTGGGCTCTCTACTCTAGTTTAAAACAGAGCATCTCTTCTTACCAGCTCCCTCAGAACCTCTGGGATTCTCTGTCCTTGGATGATTTTGGGTCATATGCCCCTCTTTTAATCAATCCCTGTATCTAAGGCAATTCAGGCTAAGTCTCAAATGTATTCCTGGCTAGAGCCCATTCTGAACTTTGTTGCCTGAGTGTGGGTGGAAGATATGCCCCCAAAGTCAACTTGAAGTGCTGCACCAGAGGGCAGAGGACTCTGGGTAGACAAAAGCAAAAATGGCTATATTAAAAAAAAAAGAAAAAGAAAAAGAAAAACTGATGACTTCAAGTTGCTATGTTTCTATTGATTATGTTTTTTTTTCATTTTTAATTTGCTTTAATTGCAATAACTGATGCCTCATGAGGTTCAAATTAAAAACATCATCATCATTATCATTATTGTATCACCCTTCTTGACTTCTATATGAAAGGCACTCACTAAAATGAAGTTTACTCATTACCCAAAGTGGAAACTCATTTAACCATTTCCTATTTTAAGGACTAATTGACTATAAAGCAAACTATATTCACTATCACAATGTTAAACTTTCATATTTCACTATTTAAGCTTAATTATCAACAAGAAAATCTATTTAGAGCCATTTTCTACATTTTCTTCATAAAATTTTCTTTGTATATATTGTTTTTTACAACTTTTATTTTAAAATTAAGTAAAAACAAGAAATAAAATTAGGAAGTCAATTTAAAGCTTGGGTAAGAAGTCAATTTAAAGCTTGGGTCTGTTGGTTTTATATAATATCAAGATTCCATGTTCTAGCAAATAAAAATTACTTTGAAAACATAATAATAAAATGTTAATCACTTGAATATAATTTTCATAAAAATATATTATCAAACTTCTATATTTACATTAGGAAATTGGTGGAATCATATGTATTTGTCTAAAGCTAATTATTCTTACAGAATTCTTCATATAACATGTTAGATAAAGGATATTTTCAACAAAAGTAGTGTGAAGAGGTTTGTGTAGAGATATCACAGAAAAAAAGTGTGATAGAAATATGCAGCTATCCTCAAGCTAATGTGTGTGAATAATGTACATATACATATATTTATGTATATATGTGTGTATAATTACATATTGTATATGTATATATATAAACAAATTGTGGAATCTAAATAAAAGTCAAAGTCACAAAAAATAGAAAAGTAGTTGGCAAGGGATTGGTGTGGGAGGAAGGATGTGGGAGAGGCTGGTAAAAGGGCACAAACTCTCTCTTATAAGATGAATAAGGTCTGAAGGTCTAATGTAAAACATGGTGAGTATAGAGTTAAGATGGTGGAGGAATAAGGGACCCTACTTTCATCTGTTCCTTGGAAGTCAGCTAGACAGTTATCAAATCATTCTGAATACCTGCAAAATTAACCAGAGATCTGAGAAAAGAATTGCTGCAGTTCTACAAATAGAAAAGCAATGACTTTTTACAAGGTAGGAGATGAGAAGAAGTGAATCTGAGACAATATATCGGAAGATAAACCTTGGGGGAGAAAGCCTCTGAAAGCTGGTTCCCAGAAAGTAGTATCAGAGTACAAAATTGGAACTTTTAGAAGTCTACCTGAAAGGTGCTCCAGGGGTTAAGTGGGTAGAATCCCAGATGGAAAAGTGTGGTCTCAGGATCCCCAGGGCCACACAAAGAATGGGGGTGCATGTGTGTGGCAGAGTTCCCAAGCATCAGAGCAGGGAAGCTGGCTGCAAACAGTGAGCCCAGGTGCCAGTATTCTGCTCAGTGTTGCAATAAATCACAAATTGCAGCATGGTCAGGCCACTGCTCTCTAAGCAGGGATCCTGCAAGAGGCAGAAGCACAGAGAAACCACCCTCTGTCCTCAGGAGGAATGGCTTGGGTCCACACAACAGGAGTCTGTAAAGTGTGGAGACTCAAAATGATGTCATGTGCCTGAGATAAAAACCACTGGTTAAAGGCTGGGTGAAGACAGAACTCTGACAGAATCTGTAAATAAGAGTGGCTAATGGCTTTTCTGTGAGGGCTTGCTGATGAGTGGGTGGCATAAATGTTCAGCTCCAGGGCTGGAGAAGGGCACAGCCATTTTCATCCCCAACATCCATGCTCGAAGCCTTCAGGAAGCAAAACAGTGCTACAGAGTGCAATTAAAGCCATTTACACTGATTCTGGCCCCCTGGCAAGGGCAGTGCAATTCTGCTTGGGGCAAAGGCACCTGAGAGTCTGTGCAACAGGCCCCTCCTCCAGAACACCAGCAGGAATATCTAGCTAATACCAAGTTTACTGATCATACAGAACTGCAGAACTCCAGCTCTTGGGGAAGACCATATATAGCATTCATGGTTTTTTTCTTATTATTCCTTAGTCTTCCCATTTTATATATTTTTTCCTTTTCAGCTATTTTCTTATTTTATCAATTCAAGAGCACTGGAGCAACTTTCAGGTAGAACACGACAATAAACTAGATCCTAGATGTATTTTGGTCTGTTTGTTAGAAGGAACTAGATATCTTCTACACACACACACACACACACACACACACACACACAAATAAAGTTGAATACAATGAAAGGAAACCAAAAATGAATATATATATACATATATATGTATATGTATGTATGTATGTGTGTTTGTGTGTGTGTATATATATACATATATATAACATAAATGTAAAGATGAAAATTAAAAGAGGCATCTCTTGACACACTAGACCAAATGGACTTCACAGATCTATTCAGAGCATTTATCCTAAAGCAGCAGAAACACATTCTTCTCAAGTTCTCATGGAACATTCTCCAGAATAGATCACACAATGGGTCACAAATCAGGTCTCAAATGGTACCAAAAGATAGGGATCATTCCCTGCATATTTTCAGACCACAATACTTTAAAACTTGAACTCAATCACAAAAGAAAATTTGGAAGGAACACAAATACATGGACGCTAAAGAGCATCCTACTGAAGAATGAATGGGTCAACCAGGAAATTAAAGAAGAATTTTAAAAATTCATGGAAACAAATGAAATTGAAAAAACAACTCTTCAGAATCTTTGGGATGCAGCAAAGGAGGTTCTAAGAGGGAAATATATAGCAATACAAGACTTTCTCAATAAACAAGAAAAGTCTCAAAGATACAACCTAACCTTACACCTAAGGAGTTGGAGAAAGAGCAACAAATAAAACCTAAACCAAGCAGAAGGAAAATAATAAAGATAATGGAGAAATCAATGAAATAAAAATGAAAAAAAAACAAGAGAATAAAAAAAACCAACAACCTAGGATCTGGTTCTTTGAAAGAATTAATAATACTGATAGACTCCTGGCCAGACTTACCAAAAAGAAAAGAGAAAGGACCCAAGTTAATAAAATCATAAATACAAGAGGAGAGATCATGACCAAAACCAAGGAAATACAATTTAAGAACATATTATGAACAACTATATGCCAACAAATTAGGCAATCTGGAAGAAATGGATGCATTCCTAGAAATGTATAAACTATCAAAATGGAAACAGTAGAAGTAGAAAACCTGAACAGATCCATATCCAGCAAAGAAATTGAAGCAGTAGTCAAAAATCTCCCAACAAACAAGAGTCCAGGACCAGATGTCCTCACAGTGGAATTCTACCAAACATTTAAAGAAGATCTAATACTTATTCTTCTGAAGATGTTTCAAAAAGTGGTAATGAAAGAAAAACTTTCAAACTCATTCTATGAGGCCAGCATTACTTTGATTGGAAAACCAAAGACCCCACTAAAAGGAAGAATTACAGACCAATATTCCTGATGAACATGGATGCAAAGAAATCGCATCAAGATACTAGCCAATAGCATCTAACAGTACATTAAAAGGACTATTCACCACAACAAAGTGGAATTTACTCCTGGGCTGCAAGGGTGGTTCAACAACTGCAAATCAATTGTGTGATACACCACATTAATAAAAGAAAGGATGAGAATCATATGATCCTCTCAAAAGATACAGAAAAAGCATTTGACAAAATACAGCATCCTTTCTTTATTAAAACCCTACACAATGTAGGGATAGAGGGAACATGTCTCAATATCATAAAAGCCATATACAAAAGAACCCATAGTGATTATCATTCTCAACAGGAAAATTGAGAACTTTTCCCCTAAGGTCAGGAGAATGACAGGGATGTCCACTCTCACCACTGTTTTTCAACATAGTGCTAAAAGTTCTAACCTCCACAATCAACAACAACAAAAAAAGAAACAACAAACAACAAAAAGAAAGAAAAGGCATCCAAATCAGCAAAGAAGTCAAACTGTCACTCTTCACAGATGACATGAAACTCTATGTGGGAAACCAAAAAGACTCCCCAAATTGCTAGAATTCATACAGGAATTCAGTACAGTGACAGGATATAAAATCACTGCACAAAAATCAACTGCATTTTTATACACTGACAATAAGACAGAAGAAAGAGAAATGAAGGAATTGATCTGACTTACAAACATTGTTAAACTATCTATGATACCCAGAGGAATCTACACATTCTATGAAATCCCTATCAAAATAGCTTCAACTTTTTGCACATAGCTGGAACAAATAATCCTAGAATTTGTATGGAACTAGAAAAGACCCTGAATAGCCAAAGGAATGTTGAAAAAGAAAACCAAAGCTGGTGGCATCACAATTCCGGACTTCAGGCTATATTACAAAGCTGTAATCATCAAGACAGTTTGGTCCTGGCACAAATACAGACACATGATCAATGGAACAGATAGAGAGCTCAGAAATGGACCCTCATCTCTATGGTTAACTAATCTTCAACAAAGCAGGAAAGAATATCCAATGGAAAAAGAGTCTTCAACAAATGGTGTTGAGAAAATTAGGCAGCCACATGTAGAAGAATGAAACTGGGCCATTTTTTTTTTTTTTTACAGCAGACACAAAATTGGGCTGAAAATGGATGAAAGACCTAACTGTGAGACAAGAATCCATCAAAATCCTGGAGGAGAACACAGGCATCAACCTCTTCGACCTTAGCCACAGCAACATCTGTCTAGACATATCTTCAAATGCAAGGGAAACAAAAGCAAAAATAAATATTGGGACATCATAAAGATGAAAAGCTTCTGCACAGCAAAGGAAACAGTGAACAAAACTAAAAGACAACCTACAGAATGGGAGAAGATATTTGTAAATGTCTTATCAGATAAAGGGCTAGTATCCAAAATCTATAAATCACTTATTAAACTCAACACCCCCAAAACAAATAATCCAATCAAAAAATGGGCAGGAATCTCCAAAGAAGACCTACAAATGAACAACAGGCACATGAAAAAGTGCTCAACATCACTCTACATCAGGGAAATATGAATCAAAACCACAATGAGATACCACCTCATACCATCAGAATGGTTAAAATTAAGAAGTCAGGAACAATGGGTATTGGCGAGGATGTGGACCAAAGGGAACCCTCTTACACTGCTACTGGAAAAGCAAATTGTTACATCCACTCAGGAAAACAGTACAGAGATTTCTCAAAAAGTTAAAAATAGAGCTACCCTACAACCCAGCAATTGCACTACTAGGTATTTACCTGAAGGATACAAACATAGTGATTTGAAAGGGTACCTGCACCCTCATGTTTTAGTAGCAATGTCCACAACAGCCAAAATATGGAAAAAGCCCAGATGTCCATTAACAGATGAGTGAGTATATATATGCACAATGGAATACTATTCACCCATGAAAAAAATGAAATCTTGTCATTTGCAATGATGTGAATGGAGCTAGAGGGTATTATGCAGAGCAAAATAAATAAAGAAAGACAATTATCTATGATCTCACTGATATGTGGAACTTAAAAAAGAAAAACAGGATAATTGGGGAAGAAAGGAAAAATAAAATTAGATGAAACCAGAGCAGGAGACAAACCATAAAAGACTCTTAATCATAGGAAACAACCTGAGGGTTGCCGGAGGGGAGGTGGGTAGATGGATGGGGTAACTGGGTGATGGACATTAAGGATGGCATGTGATGTAATGAGCACTGGGTGTTATATGCAACTTATGAATCACTAAACTCTACCTCTGAAACTAATGAGACACATATGTTAATTGAATTTAAATTTAAAAAATGGTGAATATAGTTGATAACACTGTATTGTATAATTAAAATTTGCTAAGAAAGTAGAGATTAAATGTTTGTCCCCACACACAAAATAAATACATGATGTGATGGATATGTTAATTAATGAGAGGCAGCCTTTTCACAGCTTATATGTGTATGAAATTATCACAATATAGATTTATATATCTTATAACTTTATATGACAATTATACCTCAATAGAGCTGAAATTAATTTTTTTTTAAAAAAGGAAAGAAAGAAACAGATGAAGGATGATATATGCTTTGTCCCCAGGAGTACTTTCACAGTTACTTTTCAGACAGAGTTTTGCAGAGGCCTTTGTCTTTGCAGAAAGTAGAGGCATCATCTCTGAAATTAGGGGAACTCCACAAAGGCACTACAGGACCAGGACTTTGCTACCTGCTTCAAGCCAAGCAACTTTTTCTGTGGGGTGAAGGTTGTACTACTATTTTACTGAAAAAGATTCCATTGTTTAAAATAAATGTTTGAGGATCAAAACAAATATAGCCTGAAATTTTTAGTAATTGTATTAACCATTTCAATTGCGAGTGATTGGAACCCAACTCAATTCAGCTTAAGTAAAAAGAGAATTTATTGACAGGACAGAGCATACTGCACATAATTGAAGGAAGGCTTGTAGGGCATCTCTGACACCCTGATACTCTCAGGGTAGTCTCTGCTGTTTCTCATCTCTGTTTTTATGTGTGCATCTTCATTGTCTGTGTGATGAGGCAACATGCTCAGGTGTTACATTCATACAACTCTGTGATCACAGGAAAAAAAAAATCCCCATCCCCTCTATACATGCTTGTGTA
>ML096489.1:0-34855 GCA_003697995.1 Taxidea taxus jeffersonii | reverse complement strand
ATCACAGGAAAAAAAAAATCCCCATCCCCTCTATACATGCTTGTGTACACAATATTCCCAACTCGAACACACAGACATGTTAGTTCCATTAAAAATCCAGAAGAGGATTCCAGTTGTCCTTTCTTATATTATTATTTCTACCCCGGAACAATCTATTTGTTCAGTTTATAGATTACAAGTCTCCCAACAAGTCACATGGTTGCCTTTGGGATCAGGGGCCAAGAGGACTCCTTGCAGAAAAAATATCAGGCACCACAGTAATTAAAGAAAAAATGTTGGTTAGAATAATTTGAATAACTGTCTTAATTTCTATTTATTTTTCCTCTGGGTCAAAAGTATAAAAAATTAAGAACATAATAAATTCTGGGATTAATGGATGCAAAGCATGCAAAGCATGAGGGGAGTGAGCATAGAGACAGTCATGTTGGAATCTTTGAGGGACAGTTTAATTTCAAAAAAGTATTTTCAGCATTGTCAGTACCTTTATTAAAATACTTTGTTATTGGGGCGCCTGGGTGGCTCATTGGGTTAAAGCCGCTGCCTTCGGCTCAGGTCATGATCCCAGGGTCATGGGATCGAGCCCCGCATGGGGCTCTCTGCTCTGTGGACAGCCTGCTTCCTCCTCTCTCTCTGCCTGCCTCTCTGCCTACTTGTGATCTTTGTCTATCAAATAAATAAATAAAATCTTTAAAAAAAAACTTGGTTATTTTGCAATTTCAAATTACATTAATTGGGAGATTAATATTTTATGTTTATCAAAAGAGACCATGGATTTATTTAGAAAACGAGTGTAACAGGACTTGTCTGTTAACAACACATAAACTCTGAAATTGATCCCAATGTAATGCTTGCAAACAAATTAGCTAAAAGTCAGCAAATGAACAAGGATTAACTTTCCACTCATTTCCATTCTATATCTAGGGAATATTTAGCAAATCCTTTGGATATTGCTCAATGAGCTCTAATTTCTAATCAGACTTAAGATAACATCTCCAATCTCTTATCCTTTGTCCTTCTTGCATCATTACTAAGAAAGAAAGCACCGAGTTCCCAACAGGATTCTTAAAGACTTTCCTCAGTGACAGAACATTCCTTGTCCTTCTCTGTGAAATTTCTAGTTTTACCAATTTAATTTTTATTTCTTGAAGATCTATGCTAAAGGGAAGGAATTTAATAAACCAATCTATCTCATGAATGTTTAATAAAATTTTATCCATGTGTTAGTTCTTGTCTGTGCATATACACATATATGGAAAGGGAGCTCATAGCTTTTGTGAGAATTTCCAAAGCATTTGTGAACAACAACAGAAAAACCTAAGAAGGGCCAATAAGAATGTGGGAAACAAAAAAAAAAAATCACTGCTTATTTGAATAGAAATAAATCAGCAATTTTAACACTTTGGTCTAGCTTCATTGTACGGGGAACCTATAAAATATATTGAATATTAATAGTAGCAATACTCACACAAATAAGACAAATGTTTGCTGTGGGATGGTGTCTGTTACATTCCACACATTATCTAATTTAACCCTTGGCACTGATCTCTGAAATAGGTCATCCCCACATTATAGTTGAGAACATTGCAACTCAGAAAAGTAAAATATTTGCCCAGGGTCACAAATCAACGAGTCAGCCAAAATTGGAATCTATTCCTGATTATCAACCCCATAATCTTGCCAGCAATAGGATAAATACTCAATAAACATCAATTGATGTTTTGAATAGAATTTTGATATGAGTGTATAATAGAATAAGAATGGAAGATTCACCACCTCCCTCTCATCAAACTGTCCTTCAAAAAAACTGTCCATCCTTATCTCATAGTCTTTTTTCTAATGATTTTGAAAATATGTGATAATTTTATTTAGTCATCTGATAATTTTGATCACTTAGACAAAATGCGTCTTCAGGGTGAGGTAGAATTCCTTAGAAGTACAGAGAAGAGTTTAACTATCACATCCTTTCTTCTGAGTACTCTACTTCTATTAATGTAACATGTGGTCACATTAGCCCCTTAGTCATACATATCACATTGTTAATTAGACTCAAGAAAACCTAAATCATTTTTTATGGGATTCTATAAAACTACATCTTCATCTGTACACTTGCTAATGGTATTTTTGGATATAATTATAATATTTTACATTTATTTCAGTGACACACTTGAAGAGCTAGATTCAGTTCAATTCTAAGCTAATAAGAATTTTGAGATGCTAACTGCTACATCCGTAATATTAGTATTTCTCTTTTAAAGCAAAATGATTGGATTTATAAATAATCAAAATCAAATAGAAATGCAACTTTGGAAACTGGAAAATTATATTCTTATTACTACTAATGATGAAATTAATAAGTAGTTATTTAGATAACACTCTCATTTGTCTTCAGAGGGGAGAGAGAGAAGGATCAAACCTAGCTACCTGGTAGAACTATCCACAAAACAACAGGTTGAAAGAAGGGAACACACTGCTGGAGAAAATCTTTGTTACTCTGAACCAGCAGAATATATGCCTGGGGTGGCTGAGGTCTGAGAGAGGGTCATAGATAAGGCAGTAATAGCTGACTTTTTCCTTTCAATCCCTGTTGTAACCACTAAGAGAACCCAGACAATTGGGGCTGATTAGATATCGCCACATTTTAAAGCTATGGGAGAAATTCATTAAACTGTTAGAGCTATTGCAGGAATGTAACTAAAAAAATAGGAGATTATTTTCTCTAAGTCCTAAAAAGAAATGAAGTCATACCACTTAAAAACTTAAAGAAGTTTCTCTAAAATTCTTCTTATGCCTTGCAGTAATACAGTTGGGCACTGGAGCATGTCTTATGAAAATCATCACACTCTGGCTTGTTATAAATAAAAGTTTATAAAAGTCTGACTGGAAATATCCGATCCCAACTTAAATCACCAAAATATCCAGGCAATTATGGGAATGGAAATGAGATCTGCATCTGTCATGGCATCAGGGGCTGCCCCAGTCGAAAACACCAGAAACACAAGTGTATGTTGGGGTGGGGGGAGTCTGTGGAACTAGTTTGAGAATTACATTTGACCTGCTAAATACTTGTCAGTTGTCAAGGGACAAGAGCCAGAGATGAATAAAGTGGGAAGGGAGGTGCTGTATCAACTTTTAAGCTTGACTAGGGAAAATAATTGTTGAACTGAACCCTTCAAAGATAAAATAGGACGTTGGAGAAACATTTGGGGCATAGGTAGTAAAATATTATCACTATTAAAATGAAAGATTTAAAGTCCACAAAGTTAAGGATACATTTCATTAAACACCTCCTTAATCTCCTGAATTTCATGTCTTAATTTTTACCTGAGCCTTATTTTAATTTGGAGATGAAAGCAGACCTCCTGCTTCATAATTAAATTGGAGAGCACATGAATCAAGACCTTTAGCTTGGTGCCTTTGGTAAATGCTAAAAATATATAATGTCACATACCTCCTTCATCTTGTTTTTAGATGAAATAGATAAAAATATTTCAATTATAGATGAAATAAATGGAACAGAAGTAACACATCATACCCAAATTTGCAAATCATGGAAGATAAAGAATTTAAACATGCAACTTCTTACAGTACCCAAGATTGCCTAAATTTATCCATTTCATTGCATATTAGAAAAAATGACAGATAACATAATAACTGATCTGAAATAATAACCCATACTTCATACAAATATACTATTTGCTGTTTGAATTTAACTGTTTATGTTCTTTAGTGTTGAAAGAAAAAATAGAAACTAGGACGATCAAGAAGAGAGAACATTGAAAAACTGTGAGGAGGAATACATTGAAGGAAAATTTCTATGTCACTTAATTTTTTTTTTTTTTTTAGATCTCTGTGTATAGCTCCAACAAGAGCTACATGGATAGCCAGACTAGAAGAAATTTATAAGTCTTAACCATTTGACCTTTTCCTATGGAGCCAAACCCTAACAAATTAATACTATTAATTCCCTATGGTGTTCTCCAGGTAATAAGTTTCAGAATTATCATCTGTTTCACAAGCTAACAAGACACCATTGAAAATTATTTTCTCTTTCTTTTAGAGCTTCATTCTGTAATACAAAACCAGTGATGAAGAATTTCATCAACCCATTACTGTGAATTGGGTATAAGTAAAGAGCTAAAGGATATAAGAGACTTATCTCTATGTGGTGATACATAAGAGTTGTGTCTGATATGAGACATCACCTATTAGTAACACGTTCTTTTATTACATTTTAACATTTAGGAAAAAACACCTTTTCCTCTGCCCTCTTGGATTCTATCGCTGAGGTTTGTGAATTAGATTAACGAAAGACAGGAGAAAAAAATTATTTACATATGCAACACACACATGCAGGAGAACTCAGTGATGAGTAATTGCAAGGGGTAATTAGAATGTGGGGCTTAATATACTGTCTTAGCAAAGAGTGATAAATTTGTGCAGTCACTACAAAACAAAGGACATTTGAGTTTGGACTTGTAGGGGCAATAAATTGTGGGAAAGTGAATATATGGGGGAAACTAATGGAAGATCAGAGTTATTTTAGTAAGGTGTGTGCAGACCCATCTTGGTGCTACCTTTCCATCTCCAGTGATCATCTCCAGGATCATTTCCCTCCTCCTGGTACAGGAGACAGGAGGGAGAACAACTTCATGAAGGAAGTTTATGTTCTGTTTTAGACAGATGGGGGATGGCAAAGGGCTTGCTTCTTAATTGCCTTCAGTTCAAAATGACCCTTATGCCAAAGTGGTGTATTTTGGGATAGCATTTCCTGACCTCTGTCCATTCTAACCCTTCCCACCTTCTGAGAGGAATGAATGAGGAAAGGTCATGCCATCGTTGTTAAATTTTGTGATATTAAAAGTAATATGGTGACAGTAATTCTTCTAAGTGATTTATATTGCCAGAAGAATTCAGTTTATACTTATTCTGATCTAAATCAGAAAAGTCTAACCATGTCCCTTCAGCAACACATTGGCCAATAAAGAATGAATCATGGAATTATGATAAACTAGATATCTGGCTACTGATAAATTGAATATTAGGAAATTTTTAGAAGAGAATAGATCTGTTGCTCTTCCAAACTTTTCTTCAACATGTGCACTAATAGGAAGGGAAAATATCAAGTTACAGACATAATTGTAACAAAATACTTAAAATGTGAGTTTTAAATAGCTGTATATTGCATATACAGCTATTGTATTGGTCACTAATTATATTCGAGTAACAAATTAACCTCAGGTCTCTGTCTTATTTACCACTCACATGACGTGTTTGTAGATCAACTGTGGCTCTACTCACAATTTTTTTTCAGCTCAGCATCCAGACAAGAGGAGAACTCCTGTCAGGATGTACTGAGCTTCTGGAAGAGGGAATCAGCAGTGAAGGAGCCATAAGATAGTTCTTTAGGCTTCTTCTCAGAAGCAGCAAACATCACTTTATTTTACATTTGAATGCTTACAGCAAGTGATATGATTAATATTAATATAGATGTTAATGGGGGTAAGGAAGTAAAATCCTCTTAAGGACATAATTTTGAACAATAACAATCCATGACATAAGGACACAATTATTCCTTATAACAAGTCCAGATTTATCTCTTTCTTATTTTTCTACAATTAGTAAGTCTGTTATATCTCACCACGGATTTGTTCTAGGCTCCTCTTACTTCTGTTTGGCTCAGTGGGTTAAAGCCTCTGCCTTCGGCTCGGGTCATGATCCCAGGGTCCTGGGGTCGAGCCCCACATTGGGCTCTCTGCTCACTGGGGAGCCTACTTCCTCCTCCTCTCTCTGCCTGCCTCTCTGCCTACTTGTGATCTGTCTGTCAAATTAAAAAAAAAAATTAAAACCTGGTAATCATTTCCTGTCACTCATAACAGGGCTATAATTATTCTCCATGGTAAAAATGTCCTGCATGAGCTCTTTTGTGTTTTCCACTTTTTTCTCTTCCTGTGCTTGCTCTCTTCCTCTAGACAATTTAGCATAAATCAAAATATTTTCCCTAACTCTCCAAATGGCTCATTCCATTTTCTTTATTTTGTACTCAGTTTAAATGTCACCTCATAAGAGAAGTCTTCCTCAATTGTCCTATGCAAAATAGAACCCCTACTCTGTTATTTTCTCCTTTAGCCAATTTATTTATTGTCTTATAGCATCAATCTCTAGAATGTTTGGTAAAGCCCTGATATAGTATTGTTGTGTCCTGAACTTATATGGGTCTGGAATCAAGGGATATGCATAGAATTAGGTCTCTTGCCATTACTCCCAGGGACTCACTTGAAAATGTCTTTCCCATCTCTATAACTTGAATCCCTACTGAATTAGTCTGTATTTCCCAGGAGAGGACACTTCCACCACCAGACACAATGATGTTTTCACTAAAACTGAAGCTATGACAGCTGCATTGTCATTTGGGCATCATATGCCAGTGGACTAGTTAAGAAAGAAAACAGGGGCACCTGGGTAGCTCAGTCATTAAGTGTCTGCCTTCAGCTTGAGTCATGATCTCAGGGTCCTGGGATCATGCCCTGCATCAGGCTCCCTGCTCAGTGGCAAGCCTGTTTCTCCATCTCTCACTCCCTCTGCTTGTATTCCCTCTCTTGCTGTTTCTCTCTCTCAAATAAATAATTAAAATCTTAAAAAAAAAAAAGAAAAGAAAAGGAGAACAGTTACCATTCTAAGGGAAAACTGAGCTCTGATTATCACGAGGTGGTAGACCCACTGCTACACAGTCAGAATGGGGAAGAATGTGTCTGGAACTTGGAGAGGTATTGAAGCATTTTCTTGAGTTTTATTAACTGATGAGAGTGGAAGGAAAATTGCATCTCCCACAGCTTGACCAAAAATAAAACATCCAAATGCTCAGACCCCTCAGGAATTAAGATCTGACCCAGCTCCCCTAGAATATGGAGACTTAATAGAACATTTCTCAAGCAGCCAGTCATGGATAAGAAAAAGGCAACCAACATCTCAGCCTCCTCAGGAAAGATGCCCATCATCTGACTAGATGGACACCTAGACCAGCGACAGTGCTGGACAAAGGGCGATCTAGAATGGGTGCTAGAGGATGGAGATAATGAACATTAGGATCTCAGGGAAAGCTGCAGCTGTCGGTACTATAGCTGTCTCATTAAACCTAATTATTGAGTCTTTTTAAGAGAATGTGATTGGTTACTGCCCTGAGAAGTAATTGACAATGAAATTAAGGTGGGTTGCAAAGAGAGTGGAGTGGTGTTGGAGCAGGTACTTTCATAAAATCCTCTTACCACTCCCCGCCGCCCCCCCGCTGTACCTTCAGTTGCTGTGGTGGCAGACACTTCTGTGTGCTGTCAGTACCCCACCTCAAGCATGCACCATTCAACTTCCTGCATTTCTGTCTCATAAGTTTCCCTGACAAGTCAGAAGCCCACTCAGCTCACATGCAAGCATTGCCTGCCAGGCAGCAGTGTTAATGTTGCAGGGCTTGGGATCTGATGCATAACTCCCCTAGCCATCCTCTGTATGGACACTGTTTTGAGGCACTCTATGTTATTTACCAGAGGACCTGGTTGAATTGAGCTCCTGTTGGCATATAGCTGTGACCTCAAGAAGGCGCTGTTTATTGGATTTTCCTAGTTCATATCACATTTTACCTGTTCCCTCGCTCCAACTTTCTGTAATAAACTCCCAACTAAAATGCCTGTACCAAAATGTGTGTCTTAGATTGAGTTTATGGGAGGACTCAAAAACAATTATGATACCACTTTGGAAAACAAGAATATAGATATATAATGGATTGCCTATAACAGTTAACTTGGGTGTCTAGAAAGCCAAACAGGATAAAGAATAGCAAAGTACAATTATTTAGCAACAATAAAAAGAGGTTTATATTATTACATAAGTTAGAAATCCAGTAAGAATTTTATTGTTGGGGGAAAAAATCCACCTGTCATTTGTATTAAGATGCTTATTATTAGCTATCTTACACTGCTGTGCCTCATGTACCAAATTAAAATGGATTGAGCAGAACAACAACTGTGTAAGCCACTTATCTCCTCAGTGTGTTTTTTAATACAGCATTTATTGTGTTTTCCTGTTTATAAAGTGATACATATTTATCATAGAAAATTTAAATATTACAAAAACATATGGAAATATTACTTGCAAGCCTACAATACAAGAATTTCCATCAGGTAGTGTGTGTTGTGTAAAGTTGTGTGATTGATACATACATATTTCAATTCCACAATTCCATAAATATAAATCTGTGGCAGTATTTATGCTATATGAATATGAAAGTCCATATTTCAGACTCTGTGAACATGAAGCTCAGATATCTGGTCTCCTGCTCTTTTACTCCTTGTCTAGTGTCTCCTCAAGAATCCCCACCGGTCAGAAGCTAGATGATAGTATTTCAGCCTACAAATATTCTGTGATTTATTCACCTACTCTTAGGCTATCTGGATTATTTTAATTTAATTATTATTATATGGGCAAATCTACAATGAGACTAAGAGGCAAAAAGTTAGAAACCCCCCCTTTTTTTAAAGATTTTATTTATTCATTTGACAGTCAGAGATCACAAGTAGGCAGAGAGGCAGGCAGAAAAAGAGGAAGGGAAGCAAGCTCCCCGCTGAGCAGAAAGCCTGATGAGGGGCTTGATCCCAGGACCCTGAGATCAGGACCTGAGCCGAAAGCAGAGGCTTTATCCCACTGAGCCACCCAAGCACCCCATCCCTTTTTGTTTTTAACAGTATTACTGGATTGCTTTTCTTCAAAGGCTCAATCATCCTCTTTCCTCCAGCTAGCAGTGAACATAGCCTCCTACCCTTACCAACACTAAGTTTTGTTTTGTTTTTAAACAGTTAGAGGCCTGAATTATCAGGGGGTGCCATATTAGGAGGGTACAGCAGACGGTGATTTTGACAGTGCACTACTGGACCTTAACAGGTGCCTCATACGAATAATGAAGCTGAACACTTAGTGAGACCTTTGCCTGGTACTCTCTAGATATGAACTAGTCAGCAGGGTCTACATCTAGTTTCTAATCCATTGCCAACTTTTGCATGCATGTTGTTGGCTTTATGACATAGAAGTCTATTTAAAATATGACCCTTAAAACAAAACAGAAAACAGTTCATCTTCAGTGCTGTTTAGTTCTCTGAGTCAAACCCAAGCCCTTCCTCATGAGTAATGCTGTCCTCATTATTTTTTTTTTTTTCCTGCCAGATGGCTTAGTAATTTAAAATCCCTGAAGTGATAGGTGTTTTATTATAGACAATCCATTTGGCTGGGAAAAGTAAGACTGCAGCCTTTCACACCTTCACTGATGAAGCTAATGAGTTCATATCAAGTTTATGAAACTCATTTCATTTATTCAGACTTGCAGAATTGGATATAGAGAGGACAAACATGGATTTCAAGTTCCAGAAATATTTTGATAAAGTCCATCCAAAAGTAGTTTTGGAATCAAGAGAAAAATAATAGACTATTCTTTTCCATTAACATTACTGATACTTCCAGTCAAGACCTTTATCAATTCATAGCCAGTTCATGGACAAAGGTTCTCAGTTGGTTTTCTGCTTTTAAACTCTTGCTTCTTTAAACCACTCTTCATGTGGGCATCACAATAATATCCCGTGATGCCTCTAACATCATGCACCTGATTATAATTAAAGGCCCAATGTCCTTGGCCTGTTGTTCAAGTCAAGCATCCCTCACCTATCTTTCTCACGTTCTTCTGCACCAAACCAGCACTTTTACAAAGTTCAGACATGTTAATTTTAATCCGTTCAACTTTTTCTTATATTTGTGGTCTTGCTTTATCTGTTTCTACTTTATTTATCATCCAAGTTCCAGCCTAGGCACCACCTCTCACTAAGTTTCCTTTACCTCCTCATCTAAGCCTCTTCTGAATTCCTAGAGGAC
This sequence comes from Taxidea taxus jeffersonii, assembly GCA_003697995.1. Taxonomy (NCBI): domain Eukaryota; kingdom Metazoa; phylum Chordata; class Mammalia; order Carnivora; family Mustelidae; genus Taxidea; species Taxidea taxus. The sequence goes on along the minus strand of ML096489.1, from coordinate 24,952 downwards.
TTGTTTCCTGTAGGCAACAATTTACATATTGTCTTTCATTGCAATTAGTTAAATTTATATGTGATCACAGCAGATTACAAGTTACTGGAATGCAGGTGACATGGTTTATGGATTGTTTACATTCCTTACTGTACCAAACATATAACTTTGCAAACAGTAGGTGTGAAATGAATATTTACTCATTAATTTCATGTCCAAGTGTATTTTCTAGGTAATGTTGACAAGTCTTAAATGACTCATAGTAGTGCAGTACAGTGAGTTGCTTACCAGGAAATATTCCAGTCCAAACTAAATAATGGACTTCCTTGTTCACCCTTCTAACTGAAGTACATAAACTAGAGTTTTCTAATATAACAGATCAATTGGATAATGCAGATAACTTTAAAATAATATTTGAAGTATATGCTTAAAATAGTTGAGACAAGATATGACATTTAAATGAATAAGATGAAATTAAAGCATCATATAAGATTGTATAACTCAGCAATTGCAGGTACAGAAGGTCATACTTAAGAAAATTATATAATTTCAGCTTCATAAAATAGGCTTTTTCCTCCCTTAGTTAACTATTATGGAGAGGTTTCAATTATTTTCAAGAAGTATTTAGAGGATCTCTATCTCTCTCAGTACCTTTTGGGATAAATCTAACTTAATTAAATACTAGTAAGTTTAAACACAAGGAGTTGTGTCTTTTTTTTCTTTTTTTTAAAAGATTTTATTTATTTATTCATGAGAGAGAGAGAAAGGCTGAGGGAGAAGCAGGCTCCCCACTGAGCAGGGAGCCCGATGTGAGACTGGATCCTAGGACCCCAGGATCATGACCTGAGCCAAAGGCAGATGCTTAACCATCTGAGCCACCCAGGTGCCCCCTGTCTCTTTTTTCTACATAATTTAAATCTTGATCCAAAAATTGTGTAATGTTAACTATGCGTTGGAGGAGGTTAGGGGGAAGATGATACCACTGGTTGACCTGTGACCTAGGCAATCACTGGTTTCTTGCCCTCTCCTGTTCATGGAATGTGGGTACCACTTGTCTTCCCTACTCCCAGGGGCTGGTCCAAGGATATATCCTTGAGATGGTGGTGTGGTGTTGAGAATACCTGCCCAGTATATGTGACTAAATGCAGTTAAGTTCTCTATATAAATGTTTATAATTTGGCAGGTAACAGTAGGGATTCACTTGCTTTGCTGTTCCCCAAGACAAGCCTTGTATGTAAATTCCCTTTGCTTATTAGAACTGCCACCTACCAACCTAGAGTTGCCTGCCACTTTCTTTGGTCTCTCCTTGCTCTCTGAATTTTGATGCTGTTTCCAGATTTCACCCAGGAAGCTCCCAAGGAGGTTACAACCAATATATCCATTCTTGCTGAAATATCAGAATGAAAATACAGGAAACCATTTCTCTCATGCACTTTGAAATCTACTCCTCGCTTATCAAGAACTAAATAAAATTAAGATTGTCAAATACTCTTTTATCAACAAATATTTATTTGGCTTCTGTTATGTACCAAGCAGTATTTCAAATGGCAAAGTATTACAGATGTAATCCTGACCATATGGCATATATATTATAATTGGGTAAGGTAGACCAAAAAAAAAAAAGAAGAAGAAGAAAGAAAAACATAATAAATAAGCAAATTTATATTACAAATTACAAGTTCTTAAGATAAAAGAAATAGAAATAAGGTGATCAGGAGTTTGGAGGAGTACAACTTACAACATTTCTTTTTTTTTTTTAAGATTTTATTCATTTATTTGACAGACAGAGATCACAAGTAGGCAGAGGGGCAGGCAGAGAGAGGAAGAAGCAGGCTTCCTGCTGAGCAGAGAACCCGACACAGGGCTCCATCCCAGGACCCTGGGATCATGACCTGAGCCGAAAGCAGAGGCTTTAACCCACTGAGCCACCCAGGCGCCCCACATTTCTATTTAACTTTAGTTTAACTTTTAGTTAAATTTAACTTTTAGTTTTGAGCTCATGTACTGACCCAGTACAAAGTAAAAAATAGTATCACTGTGTTGTTACATTATGTTATATTGTGTTATGGAGTCCTGAGAACAGTAATGAGTCAAGGGTAAAACAAATTGCCAATTCGTTTTATTTATTTATATATTATTCAGGAAATGTTTATTGAATACTTGTTTTATGGGGTACCTGGGTGCCTCAGTGGGTTAAGCCTCTGCCTTCAGCTCAGGTCATGATCCAGGGTCCTGGGATCAAGCCCCACATCAGGCTCTCTACTCAGCGGGAAGCCTGCTTCCCCCCCTCTCTCTGCTTGCCTTTCTATTTGTGATCTCTCTCTTTGTCAAATAAATAAATAAAATCTTAAAAAAATTGTTTTATATTTGTTGCTCTCATGTTGAGGATAGAGTGATAATAAAGAGAAAAACTGTATGCTCTTATGAATCATGTGATCAGGAAAAAAATACGTAAGTAAATAAACAACAAAACGACATAGTAACAATAATATTGTACCATAAAAACTATTGCCATGTTTATATAATAGAGAATAAATGAATAGTTACCTAACATTAGATGGTTAGGGGTGGGCTCTCCCATTGAGTGAGGTAGGGGGGGATCTTACATGGGGTCAGGTCAGAGAGTTAAACAGGGTCAGATGCCGGAAGCTAGTAAATATGTGTATGTTATAATCATATTTTTATTTTAAGATGCTGCTTTGACTGCTATGCAAAAAACAGACGAGAATACAGAGGACTATTACAATTATGTGGCAAGAAATGATGGTAGCTTGACTAGATGAGTAATATATTTTGGAGACAGAACCCATAGGACTTGCTAGGACTTGTAAGTAATACAAATAGGAGAAATTTAGATTCTTTGGTGACTGATGCAAAAGAATGATACCATTTACTACCAATGGGAAAGACTGAGAAAAATAGAGGATTTGGTGAAAGTTGGTGAAAGATCAAGAGCTCTGTTTTACAAAAAGTTAAATGGTGCTTACCAGGGGCTGGAGGAGGGGGATCAGATGGATGTTGTTTAAGGGTACAAACTGCAACAAGTCAGAAATAAGCCAGAGAGACCTAATGCACCATATAACAAATATAGACAGCAATATTGTGCTATAATCATGTAATGTGATAAATATCACTACAATGGTAATCCTATTATAACACAAATCTATCAAAATAACATTGTACTGTTATGCCCAGATTGCAGGACCACCACCAAGAAGACCACCGAGAGCCAGACGTTCTGAAATGCAAAAGCAAGGCTTTATTCAGGCGGGCTGCAGCTTGGGCTTTGTCCTACACACCAACACAGCGGAGTCTAGGAGGAAGCCCCGAGCTGAAATTTCACAGGGCTTATAAAGGCAAAAACCACAAAGTATTCACGCGCAAAATCACACGTATAGGCGACCTTCAAAATGATTGGCGTTTGAGGTGACTTAAGCTGTGCTGTCTGATGAGGGTTGGTCAGTTCAAAACTGCTGGCAGCGAGTTTTCCTTACTGGTAGTTTTTCTATCCTTTGTTAGCATATAGAGCAATAATTCCTATTGGCTTATATCCGATCCCTCATTTGCATATGGAGGAACCACATCTATTGGCTCATGTCCAATCCCTTATTTGCATATGGAGGAACCACTTCTATTGGCTCATGTCCAATCCCTTATTTGCATATGGAGGAACCACTTCTATTGGCTCATGTCCAATCCCTTATTTGCATATGGAGGAACCACTTTGGGATGTTCTCAGCTTAATATAAACAACAAAATGGCTGCCGCCTCTAAATGGCGTCACTTCAGCCCTTCAGTACACCTTAAGTTTACATAACATTATGTCAGTTTTTTTTCGATTAATAGCAACAACAACAAAAAAGAATTCTGTTTTAGCTGAGTTTAGTGTTTAGCTTGTGAGACTAGTAGATACCCTTGTCAGTAGGTCAGAGAGTGAGTTACCCATGAACCCGGGGTTCTGGGAAGAAGTCGGGGCTGGAACTGCATACCACTATCAGCTCTTTATATTGGATGGGGGGGCTCCGGGAATGCAGGAGGAACAATAAAAATGGCTGCCGGGCTGTCATCTTCCAGGCCGCCCTCTTCCTTAACCCATAACTCTCCCACTGGAAGGACATATGCTGAGGACACATCACCATAAGTAACCCGATACCTATGCAGGAAACAGGAACATCAGGACTCCCCCAACCCTCCAATCACCAAATACCTTACCATATATGGCTGTGAACCTATGCTCTGTCTTAACCCAGATAAAAGACCCACTCGACCCCTTCCGGGAGCGATTTTCCCCGACTCCCCTCTCCAGAGTCATGGAACCTCGCCTTTAATAAATCTTGCCTTGCACCTGTCTCACCTGGTATCATGTTTACCTCACCCGTAAAACCTTACACTTTACTTTTCTTTTTTCTTTCTTTCTTCCTTCCTTCCTTTCTTTCTTTCTTTAAGATTTTATTTATTCATTTGACAGAGAGAGACTGTGAGAGAGCACAAGCAGGGGGAGTGGCAAGCAAAGGGAGAAGCAGACTCCCTGCTGAGCAGGGAGCCTGAGGCAGGGCTAGATCCCATGACCCTAAGATCATGGGATCTTCTGAGCTGAAGGCAGATGCTTAACTGACTGAGCTATCCAGGTGCCCCACAAAATCAGTTTTCTAAACTAAATAAATTAATGGCCTTCAATATAAGCTAGAGATTTCTTTAGAAATTATATCTCTATCACTCTTGTTAATACAACAATAACAGGACAGTTTGTGGAGAAATTTAAGCCAGAGGCACTTCCTGGGAGGCAATAATCAAAGGCTATCTTTTACATTGAAACCACATGGTTGGGGAGCCTGGATGGTTCAGTTGGCTGAGAGTCTGACTTTCTATTTCTGAGATTGAGCCCCAGGAGGGGCTCACACAGGGCATGGAGCCTGTTTAATATTCTCTCTCTCCCTCTGTTCCTCCACCCCCACTTCTTCAATCCCTTAGCACCCCCAACCCACAGCACACACACATCGATCTCTCTCTCTCTCTCAAAATAAAACAAAACAAAACAAAACAAAAAATCCCCACAAGGTAGAAGTAAAGACCATGGTTTTATAATCTGCAATATCCTTATTACACTTATTGTTTCAGAATATAAATGAGTTGTTTATACAAAGTTAAACATTTCATAGATAGATGAAAATCTTTAAACATTCTTTAAGGTGTTTTTGCAGGAAAAGTTAGATCTTAACTGCGGAAATGTTAATCAATATTACCAAGACCAATGGAAAGAACTGAAGTACTTTGCATAGTTAAAGCCTCATTGACACCAGCTTTCAATGGTTAAATCTATTTTCTTTCCTTTCCTTTCCTTTTTTTCTCTTTGAAAGACTATTAAATTCTAAGCTCATCAAGGGAAAATTGTGTTCATGGTATGTGTTCATTATACAAAATATGAGAATTACTAATACTGTTAGGATTTTTTTCCTAATTAATCATATTAAGTTTTATAGTCTTAAGATCTTAGATTTTTATAAATACCTCTATAACCACAGACCAAGCTGACTTGTGAATATTTCTTCATTATACGATTTCTTTTATTTCATTTCTCTTTGCTCTACACCAAAATCTCATTGCTGCCAATTTTCAAAGAATTAATGGCTATACACTCTAACAGTGTCTTAAGGAGAAATGTGGTAATATTTAAATTACAGCACAGTCACATTAATTTTGCTAACTGATATCACTAGCTCACAAAAGTGAAAAGTACCTGTTTTAGATGTGTTATAATTTATAAAACCTTTTAAGGCTCCAACAATGGCACACTGTAAAGCTTGAGGAAAAAAGATATAAAGTAGTTGAGGAATAAGCAACATATTTAATATAGTTAACTCCTTTAATTTTACTTTCACCAAAGACACACTTATTAATTAATGACTAGGAAAAAAATCTGATTGATGATAAAAATGCTAATACTGGGACGCCCGCCTGGGTGGCTCAGTTGGTTAAGCGGCTGCCTTCGGCTCGGGTCGTGATCCCAGCATCCTGGGATCGAGTCCCACATCGGGCTCCTTGCTCGGCGGGGAGCCTGCTTCTCCCTCTGCCTCTGTCTGCCTGTGCTTGCTCTCTCTCTCTCTAACAAATAAATAAATAAAATCTTAAAAAAAAATGCTAATACTGCTGCCCTCACCTTGAGTTTAGACATAAGGGAGCATCTTAGATTCCTTTGAATTCCTGCAGTTAACACTTGCTTCAGATTTTCTGTCGCAGTTTAGTTGGACATGCCAAATGGATGCATTTCCAATCCCCCCTTTTTTTTCTGTTCTGTGACTTTTAAAAAAAATTTTCAACATTATACATTGTATATTACACTACTTTGAACCCATTGTGATGGTCTTTGAAGGATCAGGACAATGCAGTTTTAATATGTGTATGAATCAGCATTATTTTGAGGAAAGAACAGTTGTTTCTTCTTTGAGTCTTCTTACTTTGGCTTACTTAGTATCTTCTTTTCTCATGCTTCACCCTCCCCACAGAAGATGCCACTAATGCAAGTCACTACTGTAGGTAAAGGAAATTTCCATTTTTGTTCTTTGTTTTGAGATTTCCTACTTGATTTTTTTAAATGCCTTTTCTAAGTAGGCCTAAAAGTCTTATCACACTATTCTATTTTTGAGATGCTAATGAGATATAGCATGTGGCATGTGCGGAAGTTTATTTTCCCCCTATTTAAAACTAAAAACGACTTTTATAGTCCCGTTTTCCTGAGAAAAAATAAAATACTTTGAAGTACCTTGCTATTTATGATATTGATGAGGGAACAGAAGGCTGGATGAGGGCAAAGCACCACCATTTTGCACCAAAGATGTCTCAAGAATTCTTTCTTGGTCATTGGCTCCAGACCTCACCCCACCGAACCTCACCTAGGTTCTAGAACTTATCAGAACTTCATCAATATTCTTTTTTATTTTTATAAAGTTTGTAAATTGACTATATTATTTACAACAGGAGAATTTATCAGCAATTAATTTTATTGGCAATGTTTACTAAACACTGCCAATAATACTGTTATTAAACATAGTAAATTTATTAAAACTTTTTTCCAAAGCAATATGAATAAAAATACAATGCTCAGCCAAAGTTTTTTTTTTACAAAACTTTGATGTAATGAGGCTCAAATATAGATCTAGCAGTTATACAATTATTATACATGTGTTTTATGTATCTTCTCTGTGATTTTTTTTTTAAAAAAAGATTAAGCAGACGGGTTTCCGTAGCTATTCTTCATTTTCAAAACAATTACCAACATCTGCAATTTACCTTTCAACTCTTCCTTTGCTAAACCACCAGATTTCTGTAGGCAGCAGGACAGCTAAACTCTTTTCCAGGTTTTTATAGTGTTTTTAAAGCATCTGTAAGTGAGATGTTATTGTTTAATAAAGTTAATCATTTTTGTACCATTATCCAGACTTTTTTTCCCAAAATTTCATTTCTCAGGACTTTCTGATATCAGCACACATCTGTAGAGAAAGCAGTGTGTTGTGACATTATTTTACAAGAGATGAAACTTTTCTTGAAGCCAGTCATTGAAAGGGCACTATCAATACAGATGTCAGCCCAGTTCCTCTGAGATAAATCTTTTGTTTACTAAACTTTAAGTACATCTTGTCTTTGCTTCCTGTTCATGCAGTTTGTTGCAACAGAAAAAGTTTTCTTGAATTTCAGCATCATTTACAAATCTTACAAATGCTATAGCCTGACATTTATTGGTGAAATCTGTTGACTCATCAATCTGGAGAGAGGAGCTGCTGTTTTTCAGTTATTATATCCAATCTTTTCAGCATGATGTGACACACCATCAATACATCAACTTATTTACTATTTGAAAGTGGAACCTTTTTGCTTTATCATACTGCATCTTGTAGCATTTTACTCACTTTAATTTTATATGCTGGGATTATTACTTTTCTTTTTCTGGGCAATAAGCTTTGCTGCTACTAAATAAATTGCTTCCCAGGCCTTCTGAAACTAGGTTTTCATTGTTTTGGGATTCCAGTAGCTGCTTAAACTGATCAGCAACTTTACTTATCAAATGACTGTGAATTCAGTGTCTTTCAAAGTTGTTTTCCATAGGTAATTCACAATGGGATGGGAGGACCTGAATTACCAATGGGAAATGTACTCTTAGGGTAACTTCCATTGTAAAAATGTGATTTTGTGTCTCCACTTCTGCTACTTCTGTGAAATGACACATGGGATTTTAATTCTTCATCATTAACTTCATCAAAATTTCCAAGAGACCTAGATCCAGAATCTTCCTCTTCTGTCTCACATTTCATCTTTAAAAATTGCTACCTTGAACCTGAGATATGTTTTAATATATGTGTAATATGTGATATGTAGCTAATCAAATGTAAAACAGAAGGGCTAATAAATACCTAAACAAAACACTGCAAAAAAAATTATGAAATCCTCAAAATACAATTTATTTCTAACTTACACCATGGACATTTGATAACATTTGACTCAAGAGTAAAGAGGAAAAAGCAGCTAGAGAAGGAGAGTAGCTTGAATCGTAGCACCTAAGATTTCCTTCTATAGAATAACAATTTCTATCAGGTCTCCACCCTCACAGTCTCTCTTGGTTGTGTGAGCTTTGGTTAAAATCAAATATATTGGTGTCATATAGGTCTTGCTATGTCAATAAGCACGAGAAAAGAAGGAAGACAGGAATCTCATAAAGAAAGCTGAGTATGCTATACATTGCTTAAGGAGAGACTCCTCTAGAACATGAGGGAAATGTCTCTATTATTAACTAGGAAAGATTTCTTAGTTTCTTAGTTTCCACTGCTTTTGGATGAGATGTAATCAGAATGTCCAGAAAGGCCTATTGGAATCACTCAGGAAAACTACACTGGAAGCCATGAAAGTCAGTTCTATTACTGGCTCTTCTACCCTGTGGACTTCAGTTGTCTCATCCATAAATCTAGTAGGTTAAATGATGAGGAAACTTCAGGTTCTGAGATCCTATAATTTTGCTCCTTTGTCTCAACAATATGATTAAATATATTAAAGAAAGAATATTTCTCCTTCTATCATAAACTCAGATTTTTTAAAGACATCCCACCCATTGCTACATTGGAGAATTCCACTCCATCTGCTTTGCTCCTTTTAAATAAGAAGGCGTAGTCTTGGAACTATGATGGGACATCTGAAGAAACGAACACCTTAAAGTAGCACAAAGGGAAAGAGGAATAGGTAAAGTGTCACAGAAAGTCAAGCAGAAAACTGTGGTGATAAAATATGGACATCACTTCTTCCCCCTACTGTTCTGACTTAGGTTTCAGAGTCTGTTTTCACATCCTTTGGAGGATGTGGGAAAAATATTTGAACCGTGCCTTGCACATAGGTATTCAGCCTGTTTATCGAGGACACTCATGTCATGGCTCAATCTTCAAACTGCACGACTAAATATTCAGCATCTGTTACACTCCTCCACACTTTATTGTTGATTGGAAGCCAAAAAAATCATGCCTTCCTCTCTTCACACAACAGAAGGTAAACTGTTGGCACTCAGATGTTAAATAATGCCATTATAAAGAATGTTATGTATGAACAGTAATTAAAAAATAAACTCATATGCCACTTGAAGAATTTTTTTTAAGGTTATGCTGTGGTAAAAACATAACTAGTGATCACTTTCAAATCTCTTCTAGGTGTATTAACCAAAAAAGCAGGAGCTTCAAAGTTCAACTTCATGTTATAAACTTACTTTTTGAGCACCAATTCACTCAGATTTGCCCTTTAAAAACATTGGATTATTTATGTTCATTGACATGAATAAAAGCTGGAATGTCACCTCATATATTCCTCCAAGCTCTAAAATTATATCTAACTTTTAAAATTAGTATTTTAATAGTTGAACTTGGATGACACTCTAACATGTTCATTAGCAGTGGCTCTACAGAGGTCAAGCAATGATAAATGTAATATCCTGGGTGCTTTTATATTAATTTGCTAATTGGTGGATGGAACCTCCATTCAGAGCCACAGTCTTATAATAAAATTAGCACCAATATTGTTGTAATATAAATGCAAGTATTAGAAGGTTAAGAAAAGAAGTCTCAACCTTATAAGATATTAATAAAGAATGAATAACCTCATTGCCAGACATGCTGGGTTTGGATCCCAGCTCGATCTCTTGCACACAGGACAAGTTACAGCTCTCTCATCCTTGATTTCCTTTTTGTGAAGGGAGTAATTCAATACCTCTCTCATTGGGTGGTTTGTGCATTACATCATAGATGTAGCTATAGCTGTGAGCACATTGCCTTGTACTTAGAGAGTATACAGTCCTTGGAAGTCACCTTTATCTATTGCTCCATATCGCTAAGCTTTGTGGAGAAGGGTCAGTATTTCCTTGACTGTTGTATAATACTATAATTGCATAATGTGATGTCTGGCACATAGTGGACTTGCTCCTATGACATTTCTCAACTCACTTTTATTTTTTTTTTAACCTCAGTTCCCACCAACATACTACATTCTAAAAATCAAAGTTGTAGCTGCTTCTACACTTTCTTCAATTCTCTCCTACAATTGAGATCAACTTCTGTTTCTAAGAATAGGGAGAAACAAAGAAACACATATTTAGAAAAAGGCCAACACTTATTTTTCTACTCAGGGACATTCTAGAAAGCATAACCCCATAGTTGGTCTCTAGCATCTTCACTTACCTGGAGAACTAAATATAAGAACAAAGACTCTCCTAAATCTATGCTGAGTATGGATAAGAAATCACATTTCTCCCACCTATGCAACATTAGTAATTGTTACTTGTTAATGTCTCCTTGATTATGAACTGTGTATCCCAAATGTAACACTTGGTCATAACCCTGAAAGGTTATACTTAGCAGTAGCAGTTGGTACCATCTCTGACAACCTGGCAGTGTGGGTGTCCCTCTAAATGGTAACTAATTACAAAAGTTAATTGTTAGCCAAGATCTCCCTTCCTGTCTTTCCTGTGTATCCTAGTTAGCTTCCACTCCTCATGAATAAGAGTCTTTTTTTGAGTTTCTGGAGAGTTATTTTTAAACTTCTGTGGCAGGTGCTCAGGACTGATGCTACTGTGGCGGCTATTCAGACTTTTACCTAATCACTACTGTTAGCAAAGATGGGGGGCATTTCTCTCCCCACCCACTTTTTGGTTCCCTAACATTCAGGTCCTGGTACTCATGGGTGCATGGCAAAGAGGACTTGCATACCCAAATCCACTCTATTCAACTAACCAAGCTACGTACCCTCCTCAGTGCTATGCCCACTTGGACAGGAACCTTGGCACAATTTCACAAGGAAATTTGGGCTAGTGATGTACCTTATTCTCTCTCCTTGAAAGAATAGCTGTCAACTTTCTTTTAATCAGTTGTCATTTGGGTCACACATATTTTTGTCGAATCTCTTTTTTTCCTTCAAGTTTTTATTTAAATTCCAGTTGGTTAACATATAGTATAAATATTAGTTTCAGCAGTAGAATATAGTGATGCGTCACTTACATACAACACCCAGTGCTCATTTCCATAGTAGGTTACATACGAAAATAGAAAAGGAAAAGATTTCTGATATAAACCTCAGAAGCTAATTAAGAATTCTTGATTCCATAAATGTTTTATAAAGTTCCTACTTATACACATTTTATTCTCATTTCAAAAATTAACAGGTGGCCTATCTACTCATCCATCCATCCATCCATCTATCCATATTCTTTGACTTTCTCCACTCTAGTTCTTTAACTGCTATAATTCTGGACTCCCTAAGAAAAATATTTTTCATTATGAAAGAATTGTACAGAATAAGCTATTGTGAAAGCCGTGGATTCTGCCTCCACTAGATTCCTGGTTGAAATTCAGCAGGATAGATAGACAACAATTCAAATTGGGAACCCACTTTTGTATATACCAATTTTACTGTCCTTTAATCCTTAGCCACCAACCTAGAAAATGGGGATTTTTTAAAATGGAAAGATCTAATATGAATAGGAAACTCACACTGACATGAAATGTATGTATGTGTGTTTAAACAATGTACCACACTGACACCATACATTATATCATAGAATGGTCAGCACATCTATTCACTAAAATAATTCTTTCTACTTGGTATGCATGTGGCACTCTTAGAAAGATCTTTTATATTATACAATCTCTGTCATTAGTTTGGGATAAAAATGATATTGGATTTTTTAAACTTTGAAGAAATTTTACCAAATGTTCCTCTATGCTCTACTGATAATGCCTTTCTTCTCTCCTAAAGATGCCTTTCCTTAATATACTGAAAGTACCTCCTTACGGCTCCTATTCCATGAGTTCAATACTGGTCACTAGACTTTCTGCTGGAAAGGGAAGCTTTATTTGTGCCCTCCATCCCCTGACCCCCACCAGGAATGAAATATTCCAAAACTATTATTGGAGGGGGATGCCTGTGGGATGATCTTGTGGTTACTAAACCTGAGGCTGATAGCATTGCTAATTTCCCAAGGTTCTGTATAGCTCCCACTGCTTATCATTGACTGGAAGGCCTCATTACCATCATTAAGGTTTAAAAGGACTACATTCTTCCCCACTGAGGATGAAACTCAGAGGAGAGCCCCAAAGCTAGATGACTCATGCTGACTGGTCAAATCTAATTGTTCTGTGTCACAAGTAGACTAATATACAAGGGCCTTCTCTCTTCAGGGACACATCTCTTTCAGTATGACCTCTCCTTCTCCACACAACCCCCAATATTGCCCATGATTTTCTACAACAAATTTCTCTAAATTTGTCCCTTGTTTAAAAAATGAATCAAATCATGTCACTTCTATACTTAAAACTCTACAAGGCTCCTATTTCTTTAATAGTAAAAATCCAAAGCCTTACAAGATCTGCCCACCCAAAGTTATGGTCTTTGACTTGTGACCTCAAGTCCTATAACTTCTCTCACCTATGAGAGCCACACTAGCTTCTTCCTTCTCTGTGTATAGGTGAAACATTCTCTCATTTCTAGGAGTCTCCTCCTGATGTTTTATCTCATGTAAACATGCTTCTGCAAGAGATCCATCCATATTCATTTCCATCAAAAAGAGTCTTTTCTGACCTTCTCCAAGCTTCTATTCAAATATGAGCTTTTCAATGAAGCCTACACAGACCACTCCACTCACTTCAAAAGTATTCTTGCTTCTTTGCATTTTTAAAATGCATGCATATTATTTGATCCCATAAGTAATATTGTATATCTTACACAAATAAGATTTTTTAATGGGTTTTAAAAAATTTTAGTAGATTTTATTTTTTAGAACAATTTTAGATTTGCAGAAAAATTGAGATGGTAGTTCAGAGAATTCTCACACAATGCAGTTTCCCCATTAACATTTTGCATTACTTTGGTATATTTGTTACAATGGACATTGCAATATTGATCCATTATGACCAACTAAAGTCCATATTTTATTCAGATTTCCTTAGTTTTTACCTAATGTTGCTTGTTCCTGATTTTCTTTTTTTTCCAGTTCTTAAACCTTCTCCTTTAGGCCACATGCCGTATTTTTGGAACTTATCTTCTTTGTACATAGTCTGGGTGCATATCCTCTTTTCATTATCTGACCTGGAAATCTCGGTATCCATGAGTATCTCTGTGGCTTTGATATACTGCTGCAAAAGATCCTCTCCTTCCCTCCCTAGAGATAATGTCCACTCAGTTTACTGCCTTTTCTTGGTTGCTATTGCTAACTCCACACAAAAATGCAGACTCCCCCCACAAACAAAAATGCCATACCTCACTAAGAAGTCCTAAAATCAGAGAAGGCACCTTCACTTCCATAATAGCCTGTAGCAGTGGAACTCTCTCTCTCTCTAATGAGAAGTGCTTAAGCATGATTCACGATTAACATCATGTACAAATTTCTCTTTTTGGTCAACATTCAATAACCCTTCGCTCCTTTCCAACTTCCAATTTAATAATCTCTCTGTTCTCACTTTGGCAAAAAAAATCCATCTTAAAAACCTGCCAGCCAAGTATCTGGAAATAGATACACTATTTGTTTTATCCCGTCCTGGCTTGGGTTTGCAAATAATAAGTATAGCATTTCAATATTTTATATTTAAATGCATACATTGTTTTGACATGTCCCTCTCTCCCTGCTTTGGATAAAAAGAAGAAAATTGACATTCTTCCAATTTAAATTTATTCTTATAGACCATTTATCTCGCAAGTATCCTTAGTCAAAAGTGGTGGATGCTTTATTTGGTCTTGTAACTGTCTTCTATATTCTTTCGAACTAGGAAGAAAATCTCCACCAGTTCAATTGGATTGCCCTCTATAACAAATTGCTCCACTAGCTCACTGAGTTTTCTCTTTAAGCATTTCCCACTAAGCCCTAGATTTTTATAATAAAGATCCTAATCTGATTTTCCAGTTCACTGTCTCACCGACTAAATATATTTATGCAGCAAGCTGCTTTGAACATAGTCTCTTGCTGAAGCTCTTTTCCTCCTTTTGAAGCCTTCTGATTTGCTGATTTCATTTCCCATGATCTTTTTTCATAAACAGGCTACCATATAAAGGTCAACAGTAAGAGTCCAACATCCTGAAATCGAACATATGGTCATTATTTAATGTGTCCCCTTTGTTCTGGTTCAGGTATGAAATAAACTTTGCTTAGAGACACAACACAAGAATATTTTGTTTTGCCACATGGAACAAATATGTTTGGTAAGAGCTTGGGCCCAAATGCATTTCCTCCCTCTCAGAATCAATATTAGATGGCCAGAGCATTTTCATTCCTCATCTCTCCCCAGACAAAAACAATAGAGCACAAAAATATACTTTCTAGCATAATCCATATTTTAAAATAAAAAAATTAAGGGTTGGGAAGAGATACCAAAAGGACCATCATTTGGCCTATCTTTAGTATAGGCATGTAACACTGAAGTCAGTAAAGCAGGCCATTCTGCACTACTGTGCCATCATGCCCAAGTCCTGATCCAGAGGGACCACTGCTCATAATTAAATGGCTGTCTATTTTTTTTAATTTTAGTTATTTATATATGTATATTTTTAAACTTTACGGCTCTGTTGAAGACTTCAATTACAGTGTCAGCTAGAAGACACACTTCAATCAATTCACTGGACCCTGCCTTATGGCCTGTTTGGCTCTCTCAACAAGCCATTAAACAGCTATAGGCTAGTATGGATTTAGGTCTGATGGTGTTCAGGGCTGGCTGCCCCAGAATATGCCATTCTGGCATGTGGATTGTTTTGAGGTAAAGATCATTAAGGCTCAACAGATTCAAGAAGAGGTTTTTACGTCTCCCTTAACTGGCTAAAAAAAATGAAATAGGGATTCTGTTCCATGAAGAGAGGGGTTTTTGTTGTTGTTGTTTCATAAGACTTCTCTTTGAATGGAAAACATGTTTTTACTAAACATTGGCTCTTCCCATCTTCCTATGAACTGTCTTCCTCCCCATGGAAGTCCCAGACCTGAGCCCCCTCTTCAGTTCAGGATGGTGCATAAGCCTCAATGCCTAACTGTTCAGGAGCCTCTCATGCCTCTGTGGCTCTCCCATATCTATGTAATTAAATTTTTTTTCTCCTTTTACTCTGTTTTATGTTCATTTAGTTACTGAGCCAGCCAAAATAACTAGAGGGGAAGAAGAGAAAAGTTTTCCTTCCCTATAGGCTGTAATTCCTCTCTGACAGATTTCAACCAAACATAAGGAAACTGGAAGTGTTATGCCTGGAGTCACAAGAATTCCCCAAAGAGGCCACCAGAGACGTGAGTCAAAGCCAAGCGGCAAGGGTCGTTTATTGCAGGTTCGAACCCGGTCCTCTGCGCACTCGAAAGCGGTGATGCTGAGAGGCCCCGAGGTGAGTAAATGCAAGGTTTTTATAGGCATGTACAAACAAGGTAGAGTGGGACTGATTGGTTGACATTTGAAAAGGGTATTTGGCATAACCTGATTGGTCTCAGGGAGCACGCGCTTTAGCAAGCAGGGAGTACAGAAGCAGAACTGGCGGTTAACAACGGGGGATTGGCTACTTTGTCCAGGGGATATTTTTGAAAGTTGTTTGTACCAGGGCGGGAAAGTTGAAGTTGCTGTTGCTCTACTGATTACCAGGGTGGGAGTTGTAGTTGCTGTTGCTCTGCTGATTACGAGGGTGGTCCAGGGAGGTTAAAGTTGCAGGGAGCGGCCAGAGCAGTTTGGGCCTTGATAAGCAGACTGGACACTCACAGTTTAATGTAAATAACAGAATGGCTACTGCCTTAAAATGAAGTTACTTTGGCCCTTCAGAAGTGCAAGGTCTGTGCCATTTACTCAGTGTTGATAAAACCAGATATTCTAATAATATGTGGAAATGCATAGGTTCTTTAATATATGAGAAACTGGACTTATATACGTAAGGGTATCACATTTCAAATTTGCTTGTATGGTTTTTTTTGTTGGTTTTTCCTAAGATCAATAAACTGGAATGAGATTAAAATAATCAGATACTAAAACTTTTTTTAAATTAACTACTTAATTTTGTTAAGTTGAATTCCTGTCAAATAAACCTTATTACCCATTGCTTCCCAAAATAATCTCTGCCCTTTGACATCCATGATTTTTTTCTCCCGTATTCTTTTGTTTGTCTGAGTTCTCCCCCATTCACTTCCTCTCTCCCTCCCCTTCCTGATTTCCCTGAATGCTCTTTTATTTCTGCATTCCTTTAACATTTATTAATGGACATAGACATCTAAACTGGAGCACATGTGAATCCTCTTCCAGTCACTAAAATTGAGTACTGAGTATAGCAATGATTAAATTTTACTAACAACAGTAATAGCTAGCCCTTCAGAAGCACCCTTCTAATGAGCATTTTGCTTAATTCACTCACTTAATCCTCATACTAATCTAATGCGTAGTCACTATTACTATCCCATTTTATAAGTGAGGACA
Organism: Taxidea taxus jeffersonii; assembly: GCA_003697995.1. Classification (NCBI taxonomy): domain Eukaryota; kingdom Metazoa; phylum Chordata; class Mammalia; order Carnivora; family Mustelidae; genus Taxidea; species Taxidea taxus. Next base: position 8,036 of record ML096489.1, on the reverse strand, counting down.
GAAAATGTAAGTCACTATTACTATCCCCATTTTACAAGTGAGGACAGAAAATGTAAGTGTCCCCAAGTTCATACAACCAGAGGGTAGCAGAACCAGGGTTTGAAGCCAACTACCGTAGTGCCAGAATTCTTGCTTGTCACCACCACACCAAACTAGATAGCTGAGTAGTAATGATGCCTATCCCATAGGACAGTCAATAAATAGTAGTTCTCTCCCCATTTCTTTTCCCCTCTGAACCATTAAAAGTGATGTCTTTGCTCAAGTAATTCCAATGGCAAATATTTACTTAGTTCCTCCTCTATGCCAAGCACTGTTCTCCATGTTAGGGATACTGTGGTGGGTGACCAAGGCAAACATGTGACTAGCATGCATTAGATCATGCTCATAATATTTTTATTCTCATGAATGGCACTTGTGGGCTGATGTCTGCTTCTCTCCTAGCATTTTACCCACAGCATAGATGCTGCAATCAAGACAAACACTGTGTGAAAAATGGGCAAGTAATTTAAGTTCTGTGTGTCTCAGTTTCAATATAAGTAATTTGGGGATGATAATGCCTGCCTCTTAGGATTGTGGGGGGTCATTAATGACTTAATTCAAGTAACGCACATAGAATCATGACGGGCATCCATTCCTCTATTGTTGTTTGTCCTCCCCTGTCCGTCCATCCCACCCCAAGTACTCCTCACATATACTTCCCTCAGTAATTATTTGTTGAATAGATGGACACAAAAGAAGAGGAACTACTCCCAGCACTGCTAAAGATAATGCTATTCTTTGAAAACTCTTTCCGCTTGACTAATTTGCTGTGATTTTTTTATTTCTTTTAGCATAATGCTGAACACAAATGTCACCTATGTAAAGGTCTGCCTTTAGTCTCTATATACTATTAGTAAAGCATAAGCTTTCATCCTTAGTCAACTAATGAATAAAGGGTTCAGCCATTGCTGGAGAGATTTGAACTCAGAAGGGAAAAGGGTTATTCTTTTTTTCATTGTAATAAGCCTACTTATATGAGAATAAGCCATTATGTCTTTGGCATGAAGTCTGTGCTTTTTGAACAATTTCTTGAATTTTATTCTCTTTTTTCTCTTTTAACAAACCCGTATTAGTCTCTTATTCATTACCGATTCCTTTGAGAAAAGATAACTTTTTCCTAATCTCCTAGACAACCCAGTTGCAGACTCTTGTTTTTTGCTGTTAGCAAGATCACGTTGCCCTTGTCAGAGAATTTGGTGAGGGTGTATTTAAGTGTGACTTAAATTAGTTAATTGTACACATTTCCCAAAGTTGAAAGAACTCACTGTAAAAATTCTATCCGAATCACCTCTAGGAATCTTCGGTTCAAGGCAAACTCTCAAATTGTCCGTCTGCATTTATGTGTGATGGTGCTATTAAGTCTTCTGTGACTGTGGTGGTTTCACAGTGGACTTGAAGCAAAATATGAGTCAGTTAATAAATGTGAGAAATTTCAGGAAGGCATTAATAATCAACCAGAAAACAAATTTTCCGGCAGATTGTGCTCTAAGCTTATTCATGTAGTCAAACATCTCCTAGGCATCATGCCAGGCATGGTGTTAGGTGCTAAGATCAATGATGATGAACAAACATTCTCTGCTCTAAAGGAACTCTCAAAATAGTTCAAAGAAGCAGACTTGCTAATCAATTGTTTTTTTCTTGATTGGAGAAATGGTAGTGGCAGAGATAATATGGCCACACCTAGTCAGCCTGGTGGTGAGAGATAGGTCGGGAAAACTTCTTGGAGGAGGTAATGCTGAGCTAAATCTCACTGGATTTAACTAGACCAAAGACGTAGCTAGGTAGGATATGGCAGGAACAAAGGCGTGGGAGTGAGAGCTAGTATAGCGCGTCTACAGAATTGCCAGTGGTTCTGTGTTGCTTGTGTATAAAATATAGAATGGTATGAGGTGAGGTCATATAGGCAGGAACAAGTTAAATTATGGTGGCTTGGGTTTTTTTTTTAATTTTCTGTCCTATTAAGGAGCGTTGGGTTTAGCTTCAGGGCTATATGGAACTTGTTGTAGGTTTTAAACCTGGGAATGACATGGTCAGATTTGCATTTAGATAGGTCATTCCATAAACCGTGTGGAGACATGCTTAAACCCGAGTTTGGATGTTGGAGGTACTACAGAAAGCTGTAGTTGTGAGAGATGGTAAGAGCCTGAAATCAGATTGTGTAGTAACAGCTGAAGGGGGTAAATTTGAAATGTAGGCTTGTTTGGACTTGAGGGATGATAAGTCAAGGATGAATGCAAGGTTATTATCCAAGTGATTAAATGCATAACAAAAAGGAAATTAATTCCTTTTAAGTTTCTTACACAGAGCATATTTCTACACCTTGTCTAAAGAAAATAACAAAACACGTATGTCTTAATAAGCAGACCAAATTGCAGAATGGCCTTTTTTTTTCTTGGCTCTAAAATAAGTAAAAAGAGATAAACTGAATGCTTTATGAAAAAAAAAGACTGAAATTGCAGAAATATTAGTCATTTTGTACAAATACATGTAAATGTATCCTTGGAAAATTAAAACTAAGATATGAATTAGGTAGATTTATCTTACCAACTGTTGTCTTAATGCCATGTTGGCAATGAAACCAAACTGTCTAGTCTTGGTTTTATATTTCTGCTGCATTGTCAAACCATAGAAAACTAAATATACAGAGTCTTGATCCAATTTCATGATAGCTGCAGAAACCTAGCCTGAGGGTTTATTTACTATTGTTGGCATTCACAGTTTCTGCTGATACCCCAAGTCTGGTTGAATTAGACACTATTTTAGTTGGATAGAGGGTTCCAACTATGTATTATTTTTCTCTGATGAAAGGAAATTAATAGCCTCTTCCTTTCTTTCTTTTTTTCTTTTTTTTTTAAGAGCAAGAAAGAGAAAGAGAACATGCCCAGGCATCCACACAATTGGGGCGGGTGGGGTGAGGCAGACAGAGGGAGAGGAAGAGAGAGAGAGAATCTCTACACTGAGAATGGAGCCTGACATGGGGCTTGATCTGACAACCCTGAGATCATGACCTGAGCCAAAATCAAGAGTCAGAGGCTTCAGCCACTGAGCCACTCAGCTGCCCCTAATAGCCTTTATTTCTGATCTAGGTAGGGCAGATATGCGTTTCCTCCATTCATTATAAAAACTCCAGTAGTAGCCCCGTTATACAGATAAGGAAATTGAAACCAGAGACATCATAGAGCGATAAATGAAGGAAAGGAGATTTGAACTAGTTCTCCCAGAATGCGTGTAAATGTCCTTCTGACAGTCCCTGAAATAACCTTTAGTATTCTAATCACTGGACAGAAAGAACATGACACCAGTTATCTTCAGTCACTATTTATTTATTATAATTTATCACTTAGCTTTTTTTCCTCCCACTTTCTCTCTCTTTTGTAGATAAACACACTTGCTTAAGTTAAGGGGAATGTGGATAGGCATTAAAATGTATTCAGTGCTCACATGGGCCTCGCACATGAATCAGGAAGTGGAAGAGGCAAAGGTTTTAAGCCATAGTCACTTGGGTTTGACTCCAATTACTCCTGTGCGGCTCTAGGCAATCATTTAAACTCTATAAGCCTCATTTTCATAAAATTGAGTTTTGTAAAGACTAAATGCAGTGTTCTAAAAATATTGCATAAAATAGGTAGCTTCTCTTATTTCTCTAACCATTGGCCTGGGTTACTTCACATATATAAGTCTACAAAACAATTTAATGAGATCATCTAAAAATTTAAACATTGAGATAACTGAGACAGGAATTAAACAAAAGCATCAACATTATATTATTAGAATGAAGCACCAACATTATATTATCAGAACATTATATTATTAGAATGAATTATTATTAGAAGCAAATTTAAATTTCAAATTCATCTAAAAAGCATTCTTTTCCTACTATAATATGAATTAGAATGTATTTATTAAAAGTAGTAGTTTATATTTATTGTTTACTTAAACCAAGCACTTTGCTAAATATTTTTTGTATACATTTTTAATCCTAAAAACAAGCTTTTAGGTAAATAGGATTTTTGTCCCTTTTGTATAAATGAGAGAACCAATTTTTAGAGAAGTTAATGAACATACTCAAGGTCACACATTAAGAAAATAGTGAGCAATTCAGCACCCTAAACACACCATTAAATAGATACATGCCTTAGAATAGATATTTTTTGGGGCACCTGGCTGGCTCAGTTGGTAGAGCAGGTGACTCTTGATATTGGGGTTGTGAGTTTGAGCCCCATGTTGGGCGTAGAGATCACTTTAAAAAATCTTCAGATATTTTCTGTGATCAACCTATTTTATCAATTCATTTTTAAGACCTGTAAATAAAGAGTTATAAAAATAAGCTTGAATATTATTACACAAGTGATTGTGACCCTATGTTTGGGCTGGTCCAGAGTATCAGTTGCATACATCGTGTACTGGTTCCAACTCACTAACGCAGCAAAAGAAATGAAGAAAAAGGCAGTTGAGTAATTTATAGTCTAGTGGGAAAGAGGACGACATGGAAAATCATCAACAGTATGGCAAGCAGACTGACATCCACAGTCAAACATCATTAAACTAGTTCAGTGGGGCCACCAGTGCTGTGAGCACTGAGCCCTGCTCTACATTGGTAGGGCCTCAGCTCCCTCCTGCCCTGCGCACAGGCTGTCAGGACAGTCCCCTTCCTCTGAACCCAGGAAAAGTGTGTCTCAACTCTGGGGTTGCAACTGCTGGCCTTCAGGTTGGTTCTCAATGAGCCTCTGGCCAGCTCTAGGGGAGACTGGCTAAGTAAGTATCAGGCAACTTCACATTTTATTATTTGAAGTGCCTTTGCTCCCCTCCAACCTCAAACAGAAGAAGAAGGTTAAGGTTCTGGGAAGCAGGCCTCCATGAAGAAAAAAGACAAATATCTTCACCATTGCACAAGTAGAAATGATCAGGCAATTCAACTTCTTTATTTTACATTTGTGCTTATCATGCCTTTTTATAATATATATCTGTCTTGAGTGTTTTTTTTAAGGCTGAATTAATAATGAATGTTCAAAATCATTTTGTAATGTGCACTTTTAATTGAACTTGTGTATATCATGCTTTGTTTTTTGTGTTTTTTTTTAACATAACCTGAGAATTTTCAAAAACTTCGTGACTCAGTAACAACTGATCCAAAAATATTGCTTAGTAAAATGCATAACACAATTATGTTATATATTAGTCAGCCAAGTGACTCATGAGATTCTAAAAGTTTAAGAACAAAAGAATCATTAAAAGTTGGTCATCTTATCCCAACACCATCACTTATTAAATAAGCAGAAAAAAGCCCAGAGATATAACATGCTTTTTTCTAAATCCAACGGCTTGATATGGACAAAACAAGAAGTTTATTTGTCTTTGTGTGTAACATTTTGGCTATTACAGTAAGCACTTCTTTTTTTTTTTTTTAAGATTTTATTTATTTATTTGACAGAGAGAGAGAGAGAGCACAAGCAGGGGAAGTGGGACAGGGAGAGGCCGACTCCCCACTGGACTCCATCCCAGGACCCTGGGATCATGACCTGAGCCGAAGGCAGACGCTTAACTGACTGAGCCACCTAGGCACCCCACAGTAAGTGCTTCTTGAGTTAAATTGGCTTGATCCCAGTTTCCATGACTCTCTAACCTTTCCATTATGGGTGGTATAATTCTTTTTTTTTTTTTTTTAATTTTATTTATTTATTTGACAGAGATCACAAGTAGGCAGAGAGGCAGGCAGAGAGAGAGAGGAGGAAGCAGGCTTCCCACTGAGCAGAAAGCCCGATGTGGGGCTTGATCCCAGGACCCTGAGATCATGACCTGAGCCCAAGGCAGAGGCTTTAACTCACTGAGTCACCCAGGCGCCCCAGGTGGTATAATTCTTCCAGTTCTTTCACCTGTTTATATTCTTGACATCTAGCAGCATAGACTGAAGTAGCATAATTAACATAACACCTGTATTGAGAGCACAGATCAGTTTAAACCAGTCCCATGTATTATCCAGCCCTTGAATTTACATATGTATAGAGAATACCTAGTTATTGTTTCCATAACTATTATACTTTTAGACTATTTAGCTAATTACAGTTACCACAAAAACAGAAACTTAAATTAAGAGGGGGCAACTACCTAGCCCATTTCCAGGAGCTATGTTTTACTTTTATCAGTATAGTCTGCAAAATCATAAAGCTACTATAGAGAATTATGGGGAGCAGCTACCATCATCTCCTGCAGGCAAGGATCTTGAGGGAAAAAACCAAGACCTGTGGTTTCCACAGAGGAGAATGTATCTTCTTATGGCACTTAGGCTGTCTCTGGATTATTGACTGTAGCTGCACATCAGTTATTTAAAACGTGGTAACATGTTTACCAACTATTAGAAAGCACATATAGGTGTTTTATAACTTGCTGCAGGCTTTTTTAGCCAGGTCGTTCCCAATCCCTCCATTTTCATGTCACGAGCACACCCTGTTCAGAAGACAGAATTACCTAATTTTCTGATTGCAATAACTGGTGCAGTTCTTGGAAACACTGGAATTCTCCTTATTTAGGTTTGAAATCAAACAAAACACTCAAGAGAAGCAAATGTTTTGTTTCTGCAGTTCTCTCTCACGGGCACGAAACATGTTTGTCAAGTCCATTCATTGTCAAGTACTTTCCATTAACGTGAGTGAATGTCACCGTACACATTGGAATGAGCTGGATGATGCCATGGAGGGTAAAGGTGAAGCTGAGATGTTGGTTTGCAACCTTGGGAGTTCCCTGGAAAAGCTGACTCTGTACACTAAAGGCAAGGAGAGACAAGAGAAAGAGGCAGGCCACTCCAGACTAGGAGGTGGCCATTTTAACAAATAAGGTTTGAATGGCTGCAAGATGACTAGACCTCCACACCCACTTCAGATCTCAAACATGTAGAGAGTGGCCTGAATTTGGTTCAATTGTATATTCTTTCCAGATGGTCCAACATACAGTTTACCCTCAAAACAATGTCCTTGAAACGGCTCCTAGAGTGGGAATGGTGGGTGGAGCATACATCCTAAGATCAGGAGAGGGTGGAAAGCCCCAGATTGCCTGGTCCCAGCCATGGGGTTAACCAATGGTCAAGTCTTCTCGATGAGGTTGGCTGAAAATTGAATGGGAAAGTAGGAAAGTACCTCAGAAGAACAAAATGTGTACCATTTCTTATCAGTACATCTAAATGGTCCTCAAAATGATCTTTTAAGAGGCAATGATCTGTATCAAACAAGGTGCTGGACCTGGGTTAACAAAGAAAAGTTGATTCTCCCTTCAGAGTGCAATACCATATAGCATTCCGACAACTGAGTGACTCAGAAGCTGCTTCTAATCAAGATATTAACGAATAGCCTCAGGCTAAGTCTGGTTGTTGGGGGATATTTGATACTCTGGTTTACTCCATGTTATTAGCAAGCTGTGTTAAATAAAACTGCTTCTAGGAAAGTGCCCATAGACAGTACAAAAGACAAAAAGTAAGAGAGGAGAATTATGCTTCATTCTGGACATCTGGGAAAGTCTGACTAATCAAGGGGGCTCAGATACTAAAACCCTTGACAGGTAGGTTTATTTCCTTAATCAAAGATAAGTGCCAGAAGCTTGCTTAGATTACCAAAATTCTTTGTTCTAAATCTGTATCTATCAAGCAGATTTTTGATTACAATTTAACTTCCCATGTACTTTCCCAGAGGGCAGAGAACATAACTGATCTGTGAGCATTTGAGGAAATGTAACTGTTTTATTTGTCATGACTAATGCTTGAGTTGTTTTGAAACAGCTTCAGTGAAACATGATTCATATAACATTTAACTATTCACATACCATTTAACCATTCAATTCAGCCATTTAAAGTGTATAATTCAACATTGTTGTTATTGTGGTTTTGCATAGTCATGTAGTTGTTCAACCATTGCCAAAATAAAATTCGGATTTTCTACTACTTATATCACCCCAAAATGAAAATTGGTTGCCATTAGCAGTCACTGCCCATTGTTTTTTTTTTTTTTTTT